>JAOPUG010000042.1:11972180-11983438 GCA_027564375.1 Micropterix facetella | reverse complement strand
GCCACCGGGTGGCAATCCTCTGTGGACTCTAATGGGCGGTGGTGGAGCTTGGTTCGTAGATTTGTCTACGTCACCAAGTCTCAGCGCTTCGCCTCGGGATGATATAGCGATAAAGTTCGTTGAAACGCTTCGGGGTGGACGGGTTCGCCCGTAGCAGGTTACACACAATTAATTATTACTATCACGATTCTCCGAAGGGTTGCTTGTGCAATCTCAATAGCGTGGTACAAATGCAACCCGGTGTGCGCCATTCTCACGATATAAAATGTGAACGTTCTTATGCACACCTTTGGCGTGGTGTAGAATGCCATTGACGCTGGGCGACGGACCCTGAGCTGCGGTGTGCAGAGGCAGTGGGTAAGGGTGTACAGGGGCGATGCGTATGATCGCTCTGGTTTGCAACTGCATAAAAACTTTTATTATTTTTTTCGCTTACGTCATCTCCACAAGTAAATTATATTTTTTTACTGTGCATACTACCATCAGCTTCAAATATACTGACTATACTACCATACAAAAATATTGACTTTACAATGGTTCCTAATATAAAAATAATAAAGTGTGTTTATAAAAAATAATTAAGCTTTTTAAATATATAACTCATATTTCCTAATGTTAAATTCTCTAAACAAGAGTTTAAAATGTCTATATTATGTGATGCTGAAAAATTTATTCCAATTAGGATGGTTAATGGCTGTGACGTCATATCCACATTATGGATACTTTTGCAATAATGAGGGAACAAGATTAAGTATTGAGCCCGTACCCGGAAATAGTGGCCCGGGACATACAAAATCACATTCTCTAAACGAACGTGATTATCCACAACTATTCTGAGAAGTATGAACGCTGTCGGATATAAAGAAGTATAAAAAAGGGAATCTTTTAAAGGAAATTTCTAGTGCCACTTCTAGTCACCAAGTTCATGCGGAAACCATATGGACGCGTTTATTTCTATGCTGCTTCACAGGATATTGCCGTAAATAAGACGGAGAATAATGACATATTTGAAGTGTTTCAAGTTACACAGCATTGAATCCAAGTGTCTTGAAATATTTCGCCACTAATTCGGACACATGGCGAAAATCTGAGCGGCCATCTTGTACTCCGGTAACTCTTCGGACAATCGCGATAGAAATTGTATAATCTTTAGATGAATATATGTCATTACTACGTATTTGTCTATGTCCAAATGAAACTTTCGCTCGCCTGTACTCTGATAGTCGCCAATACTCCTTTATAATTTTAGCTCGTCAGCGAACGTAAGACAATTAAATGATTTCACGTCTATCGACAGATTGTTCAAAGGATATTAAATAGCAAATGTCCCAGGTTAGATCCTTGACTCGCCCCCAAGTGAGTGTAGTGCAACATTAAAGTGTACATTATCACCTTTTACATGGTGTTGACGATTTTATAAAAAATCCGCCAAGAAAATGAAAGTTTCTGAGGGAATCTGAGAATCGACGATTCGTAACATAGTATGTATTAAAAACAACCGCGACTTGGTAAATTTACGAAAAAGTATACAAAATAATAGAATTGAAATTCGGTAATTTGCTTTAGTTAAACATTGATGGTTCCAGTTTGAAAAGGCTATATACTTCAAAATTATGTGTAAATCAATATGGAAAATTATTCCATCTGCAATCAAAGGTAACAAAGATTACACAAATGTGAGAACTCCAGAAGTTTACAGATTTCTATAATCGATTATACCTCGATTAAACAAAAAAAATAAATCGAATCCCTCCCTACAGCTACACTCATAGCCAGTTGATACCTTAGCTACTCGTAGCTACGTAGATTATAGCAGCGTGACAGTGGACATCGTTGGGCCTACCGCCTGTGTGCAGGTCGCATTAAAATGTTAAGTGTTTTGATAAACACGTAACCATTGTACAGAGGGTGTATGGGGACGAAATTCGCAGGCCAAATACAGGCGCGAGGGAGAACATGCTGATGATACGCTAAGCGTAATTTATACGGGAGAAGTAATAGAAAGGGTTATTTATGTACGTAGTCTTTACCCAAAAGTAAACTGTAGAATATTTACCTCTATTTTATTTCCATAAATACGTATGCCATACTAAAAGTTTCTGAAACTGGTTACATGCGTTAAAGGTATTAAAAAAATAATCCCTGCTTTTGAAAGAAAACTCCTTGGCTGTAGAATAGAATTATTTTTTTACATCTGTAATTTATTTTTTTGTGGCGCCATATTGAAAATTGCGTGTTTAATAACAATTATTGACAAGTTTAAAAAAACCGACACACATAATGTTAATACTAGACAAAAGCATAATCTTGTTATAGGTGCTACTCGTCTCCACAAAATAAGCAATTCTTTTATAGGGCATTGTATATGCTTCTATAATAAACTTCCTCATAATATTAGAGAACTATCTGTAAATAAGTTTAAAGCCACCATCAAAGCAAAATTTTATAAAATAGCATACTATAAGATATCTGATTATATGAATAACAAAACGGCTTTGGAATGAGTTTCTCTAAAATAATACTGCTAGGATGATTATCTATTGTGCTACCATGAAATAGTATTATTTATAAAAAATATAAATTGGGGATAGTATTAGGTTGTGTCTATATGAACGGGGAACGTTTATATTTCGGTTATTTTTTTTTCTCCAAGTTTCGACTGAAAAAAGTAAAAAAACCATATTATAAAATACATAAGTCTTTAACCTATATAAATGCACGGCGCAAATCAAAATTCTGTACTAAAGCGTACAAACCGAATCATCTTATCGGAATTTAACTGTACGTCTGATCACCATTGATTATCTCACCCAGGTTAAAAGCTACCGAAATACAAATCTCCATAGTAATAGAATTTGCTTTCCGACACCTAGCACAAGTCTGAAATATTTTTTGTTGGTTTCGTGGCGTCCAATTTTTTTAATCCAATCGGGCTGTCGATATGTTGATACCAATATTTTGTTAGGCAAACCGGACGGAATATATATCCCAATAAATTCCATGCAAAGAAGATTTCTATAAAGAAACCTATGAAATTATAAATAAAATAAAACGAATTTACCGCGTGAAGTTTTTAACCCCCGACGTTTCGGCGATGTTTAAACCGCCGTTGTCCAGGGTAGACTGAAGTGCCGTCATCCGTTGTTTTGCGGGTAGGCGCCAAACTGTTATTGCTACTACGCATACTGTAACGCTTGTGGGGTGACGGGTTCGGCGCGCGCGAATTTTGAAATCTGCCGTGCACACAACACTCACTGTATCTTGTGTTATGTTCTTGCGCACTTCGATGGGCATTGAGTACATTTTAAAAAGAGGGTTCCACTTATATTAGAGAGTTTGAAACCGTCGTCTCTATTGATGATCAGAATTATTCTTATTTTAATGGATTTAATGGGAAAGTAAAATTGTTCTTTGAATAGTACGATGAGATTTTGAAACTGCTTTCAGTGGTTAGTTCTGTTATCGAAAATGTGTTCGCAGATCGAATAGTTTTCACCAGTCGAGTGGATATATGCCGTTTCGTTTGTCCAATGTAGGCTAACCCAGAGCTTTAATCGATTTTATACACATCAACAGTTTGCAGTGGTATTACATTATTTATAGCCCTCAAAGTTCGTGCTACATTTTATGTCTGTTTGACGATCCTTTTTATATTGAATTTGTTTACCACCATACTTATTCGATATGTCACGCCCTTGACATATGGTAAGAATGCTCGTGATCTGATCGGTTTCTGAGTTTCGTCTGTATTGGATCGTGTACGTGTCTCGTGATATTTTCCATAATCATTAGTTTTATCTTAATTTTAATGAAAATTCGTCTTATTTTCCAATCGCTACCGCAACAAACAACCGCGATAACTTTCGATTTCACTCTTATTAAGAACCTATGAAAGTTTTAGAAATCAAGGAAACTTATCTCGTACTATCTTCCGCTCGCCAATTTAACTCTCGTCGCGAACAATTGCACGCGTGCGCCAATAAGTCGGGTAATTCCAGGCGCCGCATTGTGATGCCGTGAAAAAAAGTGCGCCATTCGGATTTAAATTTTTCCCGCCAAAGGAAAAATCGCCGGACGCGTCGCGCGCAGAACGCCGTAATTTACATTTGAATGGGGCGCTCAAAATCAATTCAGGCGGTTAGACAAAGAGGGCTGTGGAGCACACGCGCTATCTCCCCCTCCTCTCCCCACCAACATTATCATACATCATATTCGATTGTAAGCTTAGCGGTAATTTAATTCTCGAGTGCTCGCGTTACGGGGTTTTGTTTCGATTGTGTGTCGAGGGCGGGCGCGCGTCGCGGAATTCGTGGAATATCGATGCGTGTTATAAATTATGTCATCCGAGCAATACCATTACTTATGTACTAATAAAAGTAAATATCAGTTGTGATTAATGTACAACAGACCTTTGGATATTAATACACCAGCACTCATATTTTCAAATGTACTTAATCGCACCCTTACTTTAAACGACACGTCATAATTTTAAAACGTTTCAAAAAAACAATAATATTTTTAATGTTATCAGATATCCAAAAAAACTATTTTAGTCAGAATAAATTCTATTTTTTAATTAATTATTACAAAATAACATCTAACAAAGATGCTTCTCAATATCTGATTTAGTTTAATATGATTTTAGAATAATATATATATCATATAGTATTTATTTAAAGACATATATCCAAAACTATTGTAATTTTAAATTTAGGATATATTACGAGTAAAGTGGGATATATTCTAATTGATAAACAGTAAGTGGAAAATATGATAAACAAATATTTAATGACATTTCTGAGAAAAAAATATTATGCAGGTATTCGCTACCGGGTAAAAAAGGCCGGTAATATCACAATAGATGCCCGTTACTAAAGATTGCTGAAGCCAAAGGAATATTAGGTATATAGGTTATATGCGTTCTGCTTATGCACTCATTAGAAAGTACTGTAAGTAGCAGAATATAGAGTTGAAAACAAACGGAATATCATCAAAATTAATTGATGAGATTGATTTACAGTTTAACAAAATAAAACTAAATATTGCACAATGGGCGCGAATAAAAAAACGAGAAATATAATAAACGCACATACGATATTGTTCTTTGGACATTTAAATTGACTTTATATTATTACTATCAATATTACACTTTTCTTATGGTCATTACCATAATAAAAAGGAAATAAAAAAATCACTGTGACTAGGTACAAGAACAAATAGTAAAATACAAATCGGCCTGTCTTTAATGGAATATTACTCAAAGAGGTGGGTGCAAAGTAAGAGTTCCAACAATTAGGTACGATTAGGCCCAAAAAGCATGAAATAAGACATACACACATTTACCATAAAGAAATTACAGATATTAACATTTTAGAATAAACAAAAGAAAAAAGAAAATATAGATAAACAAGAAAATAGGAATTAAATCAATAGTTAATAGCAGATAATATAAAATTAAAATCACACTAATAAAGTAAAAACAACAAAGGAATTATAAATCAACGTCATATCGCATTATCGTACATACGCTATCAAGCTTATCATAAGATATCAGAGGAGACGACCTTCTCTATTAAATTTATGGGAGACGTACAGAGGTACCCGCGGCAACAGAAGTACGATGACGGTCATGATGATGTTCGACTCGTTAATTATCAATTTCTTTTAAAGGTTGTTCATCTCGAAGATTATAGTTGCATTAGTTTCAGTGCTGTTTGGTAAATGGTGTATTGTGCGGATGATGGCTTCGGTGTTACAGTGTTAATTTTATGTGAGGTGCGCGCAAACGCAATTTTCGAGAGACGAGTTCCTGCTCCTTGAAAGTTGACAAATGAACAATCGCCTCTTTTAGCTGCATTTTTGTCATATAAATCGTAATAAGGAGATTTTTGAGCTGTAAGTGTCCAGATTTCCATCCCATTATGTGGTATTTATGTACGTTATATCATTTCAAAATCTGGCCAGACTATCGTGCCGGTTAAAAATATAGAATATGAGCTACGAAATTAGGGCGTTGTAATTTAAGCCCATGCCTAAAATTGAATATCTCCAAAAGTTCCGATACAATTTAGAAATTCAAAATCCTTGGTGATGCATTTTTGTGATGTGATCTTTGCCCCTTATTTTTAAATCACACCACATCTTCATTATGTACCAGGTATATAGATTAGAATAGATCATACCACTCTAGCCAGGAGTCACCCTGGCCTGGTCCACCGGCATACCAGCGGGCATATTATGTATGTATGTGTGGGATAGGTCACCAGCTCTATGAATGGTAAGGATATGCGAAAAAAATACGGAAAATAACAACTACAGAAATATAGTTGAGTTAAGAATAAGGACGAAGGAGAGCAGAGTAATATTATTCCATTTTTAGTCTCTTTAACTATGTTACTGTATTGTTGCCTTATGATCCCCTTCCTTCCAGCGAATATATGTATCCTTTTCCAGTTTTTCCCATTCTTCTATATTCACATCATATCCCATGAGTTATACCACATATATAGGGGGTTCTCCATCTTTCGCTTTCCTACAGTGTGTGACTCGCTTTCCTACAGTGTGTGTTTTTTTGTAAATGTCAAGACCCTTCGGATATTTCATTAATTATATAGCTTTTGTCTTTGTAAATCTCGTCTGATTTGCTTTCGTAAGTTTAATAATCGTAGTGGTATTGTTCGCCAATTCGTTTTCTATTTTTTATAATAAGGAATATTTTGGTGTATGTTATTCCTTGTTTGCAGGAATTCTTAATATTGATCTTTCGACTGAAATCCTGAACGATATATTTGCTATATACAGACTAGCCAACGTACTCCTCCGCTTTTGAACTTGTAACTAATTATTTTTTATTTATTTGGTCTCGAGTAAAGTGCGCTGTTATAATGACAGCTAAAAAGAAATCCCTTTTTCCAATCTACTGCGTCGCCGGTTAACCCCTCCGCGTCAGTATTTGCCAGCTGTTTGGATTACTGCCACCACCGCCTAGTGCAAGCGGCCCAGCAGCGTTCTCCTTTGTAATTATTATCGTTATCCTCGGCCGGGCGGGGTCACACGCGCGCGCTCGAGAACCAAGGGGTTATCTCTGCCCCGCCGAATTACAATATCGCCGGCGGATGCTCGAACGCACGGCAAATATTTGACGGCGTACCGATTTCCTTTGTGGAAGCGAATCGCAGCGCTAATTGCGTTTCGAATGCGGTCACGTCTTGGGGTTCATTTGTTCTTTCCGCGCGCGCCAACACCAAACATATACGAACGGATCGGAAAAATTTACACTATCCCAGGCGATCGAAGTTTTGCACAACAGATTTCACATTTTTGTTTTATTTATTTTGTCCTAACCTAGCACCTAGCGGTTTCAGAAAACTCGTTCGCATGATACCGTAAAAGTTATAATAATAAGTATATTAGAACCCTGGGCAACACGGTTTTTTTAAATATATTGGCAATGCGAGTATTCCAAGCTTACCTAATTCTATAATTGAATGTAGCAAACTAGGTGTTTCGGCAGAAACACATTGAAAAAGAAGTTTCCGAGTAGACAGTATCTTGATATTGTCGAATCGACTGATTTTAACTACTTTTGTCCATTAACAGTTTACCCCATTTTTGGTATGAAAATTTAAATATCTAATTTCTTCTATTCTTCATCCCTTGAGCTTCAGTCCTGGAAATAACGCCGCTGGTCTGCGTTGCAGGGCGTCAGCCGTGCCGTTTTGTTCATAACATCGGAATCTACGGGAGCGGTTTGCCGATATATTGACGTTTGCGCTAGCTGCATGAGATATGAGCGGGATTAGAAGGAGGCGTGCGGACTATGCTGTACCTGATGCCAATACGTTGTTGTGGCCTGGAAATCACGTTACGCGTCGCTCGGTGTAGCGTACGCCATTTTAGCGCGTGGTGAAGTATTCGGTCCTTTATTTTTCGTATTACAGTATTATACCATTTACAAGTGACGCTAAGATGTATTTCGTAGGTAGTGAAAGGATTAAATATCAATCAAGTTTCAATGACCCGTTTCTATTTATATTGTCGTCGCCTTAAATCCTCAGCTGCACATTACGCTGCGCCGTTGTCTCCCTCGCTCTGTTGTCTGTCTCCTTTCTGCCTGTCTTGGCGCGAGAGTAAATATAGTGTTCGCTGAAAATATTCGATTTCGATGCGTGACTAAGCGCCATCATGTTCGGTGTGTTGTTCGCGCTACTATTCTTCTTGTCTCTCTACGCCGTTGATGCCTCGCTATATTTTGCTCCAGCTTCTTTCCAGGGTCTCAGTTATTCCTGGCTGTTCCGTCTGGGCCTTTCCTTCATCTTTTCTTCCTGTTGCGATGTTTGTTCCGGTTTCCCTCTTTCTATCTCCCTTTTTCGTATAGCGCTGTCTCGCTCGCACTTCGCACTTCCCGTATAATTGTCGCCATCGGTGCATTTGTGCCGCACTGTTTGCTTGCTTGGCATAAAACGCGGACGTGCTACTCGTCCGCTTGCTTCCGAATATGTAGCGTGTTTACACTATATATTAAGTGTATGAAAATTTATGGGAGCAGTTTTTCGTTGCATGATCGTTCACATCGGCGGCATATGGTTTGTGCCGGCTTGGGAGATGTAAAGTGTTACGCTTTGTTCAATATTTTGATGAATGCGATGAGACACGGTATGCCACTTGTATTTCGAGAACTATTCGTAATTAGAGCCGAGGCATGGAAACTAAGAAAACCATCAGTTACGTCTTTCCCTGTGTATCTTCTGTTAGGTTGTTTGTGCCTACTCTTTATTGTGAAATTTCACACTGGGCGGGTTTAATATCATACGATAAACTCTTACAACCAACCCTACTATGAAATGTTTATATGTATGTGTACGTGTAATATATCTGTACTTAACAACTATGCTACCGGGTCGTGTCGATTTTCTCTTTCTTTTATTTATTGTGCTTTTCCCTTTTCTTCCTCTTCGAAATTATCGTATATATTGTTATGGTATGAATTGTCAGAAGGTGGAAGGAATAGAAATTCATAACAAAAAGTGGACCATATCTCGGAAACAGTGACAGATATTGATATTCTGACAAATTCTGACGTTTGATTACTCCACTTTGAAAGCTAAAGATACTATATATTATACAAAAAAAAAACAGACTTGAGAAAATTTTATCAGAAAAATAATAGTTGTTGTGGACAATTCTTGTTTGGTCTATACATTCAACAGCTCTCATGAATATTTCAATGTCCTACTTGCAATACAGACGCTGCACAACTATGGTCAAAAACACCTATAGTTCAGTGCTCTTTCCACCAATTATTTTAGTCTATACATTTAACAGCTCTCATGAATAT
This sequence comes from Micropterix facetella, assembly GCA_027564375.1. Classification (NCBI taxonomy): domain Eukaryota; kingdom Metazoa; phylum Arthropoda; class Insecta; order Lepidoptera; family Micropterigidae; genus Micropterix; species Micropterix facetella. The sequence continues at coordinate 11,974,101 of JAOPUG010000042.1, read as the reverse complement.
TTCAATGCCCTAATTGCAATACAGACGCTGCACAACTATGGTCAAAAACATCTATGGTTCAGTGCCCTTTCCACCAAATATTTTAAATAGCCACTGCAAATTCTATAGATTAGGCATGCGACAAGATCTCCAGACTAGATTCCTGCAATGCAATACCGCAGCGGCTTTGCGTCATTGCGACATTAATCAGTTGGGTCACGTTGTATGACGTGCGGTCATGCGACGTGATTTCTAGACCGTACCTTTAAATATACATCCGAATTATCGTACGATAGATAATCACCATTCGTAATGAAAATAATATCGTTCAGTAGTAATCGCCGATTTACAAAACATACTTAAATTTAAAGTATCCAATTCTTCTTCCTACGACTACAGTGGTAAATTCCCAATGTATACCACCTCACCTTCGGCTGTCCGGTCATAATCTATGATCGAAAATCAATGTATTACCTTCAGTGTTACAGAGCATAGGACAGTAATAATCATTTGGTAATCAGAGCGCCATACAATATTATGGAATATTATGGTTAAATTTTCAGAAAATCTTTCAAAAAATATATAGATCTGACTAGTACAATTATTTTATGGTTTTCCTTTACCTGCCACACCCTTTTCTTTTGGAATATGCCACGATTATGGTTTACATTACGCCATCCTATGTTTGGTATTAAGAAGTCAGTTGCAACATATCATGATCGATTTTAGTGGAATTCAATTTGCCATCTGCATCATTATTATTTCAACTTATTGTGAGTCTTGGTTTCGTGGAGAATGTTTTTTTATTCCACTCTATTCTCGACTGTAGTTTTCATGTGTACCCACTCCAAGTGCATTTTGGTCCCTTCAAAGGCATAATCAAACGATCTCAGCTTTAATCATCCGATTGATGCCTTTCAGGTGTTCCACAAAAAATGACTTTTAAATGCTGTTCATTTGCAATCCTTTCTGCCTGCTTTAACGATCCTGTGCCTTTCGATAATCATAAATCTCATAACATGCACGTCATTATACAAGTTATATAGCTATTATTTTCTTCTCTAAATGCCATCGGTCTGCATGGACTCGAAGATCCTGCGGAGTGTTTTGAGTTTAAAGACTTTTAGTGTATCTTTATCCACTTTCGTATGAGTCAACGTTTCTCAAGTGTAAGATATTAAAACGGGTCTGATGGCGGGAGTTATATACAGACAGGATTGCATTCGTCCGTCGAGATGGTAGATGGGTTTTATTTAAGAATGGAGTCCGAAGTAAAACCTATTTACAACCATCAAACCTACTTTCACATCTTCACTGATATTGTTGTCGTTGATAACCAATGAGCCGAACTATGTAGATTTCTTAATAGATTCAAATTTACCAAAACAAAAGGTGTAATTGGTCTCATTCTTTGAATGCGGGCAGCTATGTATTTGGTTTCTTTTACATTCAATTCAGTAGCTCAATATCCCTTCTTAAAAGGGAGTATTAAGATTAACAACTTAATTCCCTTGAGGACAGGCGCACGGTTGCGGATATGGTTTTCCTTTATAAAATCCTAAAGAATGGCATCGAAAGCCCATAATACCTCGTAGAAAACCAATCATTTTTCGTTCTACCTCGAACTATTAGAACTCCTCGCATATTCGAATCGCAACTCATAAAAACGAATTATGTACAAAATGCCGTTATATATCGTCTTATGTATGCATATAATATGAGGTTTGGACATATAGATATTAATTCATTAAATAAATCTGCCTATATAACAGAACTATATGAAGCCATAGGAAACGCACGTAATGTTTAATTTCTTTTTTTGACAATTAATTTTATTCTAGTCTACATTCTTTTATTATATTATGTCTTATTTATTTTATTCCATAATAGGTATATCCTACAATCATTTTTTCATTATTTTTTCCATTCAAGTATTTATATA
>JAOPUG010000042.1:11723030-11733540 GCA_027564375.1 Micropterix facetella | reverse complement strand
CACGTGTAATAATCTTGTAATTGTTTGTATTTTTAATTGAGATAATAAAGTTAAAGTGGATAAAAATATTAGGTTTACTTATTGAAATATTTCGAAAAATTCTGTCTTTTTCTAAATTTCAAGTCTTCTGCGCCACCTGAAGAAAAGCAAACAAATATTTTTTATATACCTATTTCGACAGCTACTTATCGAAAGCAACGTTTAGTAATACAGCGTCAATTATATTAAAAAAAAAAATTATTTGCCACATTTCACTCCACCCTAGCATATACGTCTCATTCCTATGGACTTTCCCTTCGACTGCAAATACCTGCAGTTCCCTATTAACGTTTGCTTTGTTATGTCGATGAACAAATCTCAGAGGCAGAAGTTGCGAGCTGCAGGAGTAGACCTCAGGACGAGCGGTTTATCTCATGGTCAGCTTTATGTGGGTTGCTCCCGGATGAGCAGCATTGGGACTTTTTTTATTTTTGGATAACACAACAGTACTACTGTTGTTTATAAGAAGCATTGTGATATACTTTGTGTGTGGGAGCATAATGGTTCCGTGTAGCCAGGGCTATTAAGGCCGTTATATGTCAACTTGGTCGGTTGAGCTCGCGGGGCAGCTCCTATTCCGGAGCCTCCTCGAAGAGGGACCAACCTGGTGAACCAGCTGCGCGGTGGATCCGGATACGGAAACTCGGGCTGATCTGGACAGCTGGCGCACGGGTCAGGCAAACTGGCCGTGTTGTCACTGACTAATACCCGGAGGAGATTAGAAGTGTATGCTTTTTAAGAAAGAGGGGTTAAGTAGGTACCTCAAGGTGCATATCCTTAAAAACGATACGTAGGCCACCTGATCTCCGGTGGCAGTTGCCGAGCAAAGGACACCTCGTATCCGCGATATTCCAGTAAGGAATGCCGCTCGCTTGAGGTAGAGGACCGCACACGCGACCTCGAACCTGCAACCAGACGGGTGGTCGGGGTAAACCGACTTAATCTGGGAGTCCGTGGGTGAGGCTGCCCGCAGAGTGGCAATTCCCTCTGCCTCGCCGTAAGGCGTTGGTTTCTGACGGGCAGTGGTGGAGCTTGGTACGTAGATTGTCTACGTCCCCCAAGTCTGTGTGTTTCGCCTCGGGGCGATATAGCGATAAAGTTCGCTGAAACGCTCCGGTCGTGGACGGGTTCACCCGTAGCAGTTGACATACAATAATACCATAAGTAGGTGTATGTAGATACCTTGCTACAACTTTTTAATCAATCAGAAAAAAACGTATGAAATGAAAAGTTCCTTACTTAAATTATTAGTCTATACATTTATAGGAAGTGTCTGACAAGAAAATAAACACAAGCTTACTCAAATTAGACATTAAAATTGAAACCACGCGAAGCGAAGCCGCAGGCGGTAGCTATCCGGTATCCTCCACGAAGAGGGACTTATTCTGGCCTCTGCCTGCGGTCTGTAAACTGCAGCCGCTGACAGTTGGGATCGAAGTGCGGATCCGGGGGAAAATCTCGGGCAGAACTAGGCGGTTGTACACCGGACGATTTGCTGGTCACGCTGTTCAATCGGTAAATAAACCAGGGGAGTCTGGAAATGTACGTTTGCTAAGACAGCGGCGATAATATTGACCTGTTGTCACCTATCCTACTATATGATTCGTTGGCAACCATATCTCGAGTAATACTGAAAGGCAAAGGACGTCTCGGATCCGGGATAAATTTAAGTCTCGAATTACCGCTTACACCAATGTTAGATTTAAAATTCATACTACGAGCGAACCCGCCATCCCAATGCGTTGAAAGGAACTTCATCGTTATCGCCCTGAGAAGAACTCAGAAAATTTTGACAAAATAATCCACTTATCCAATTCCAGCACAGCCTGTTAGAGACCACCGCCTTAATACCGAGGTACTGGACAAGCAATGCTAAATCAGCGCGTTAACCTCACTCCCTAACTACCGAATTCAGATATCGGTTGGCCAACAGATCGTTTCTAAGGATAGGCGACGACAAGTCGTCAACTACTCCCGCGTCTTAGGTCGCACTACGCTTCCAGACCCGTCTGGGTCTAAGTCGATTGATACCACGGCCGGTAAACCGCTCAGTGCATCAGCCATCCTATTCCACCCAAGATGTTCCTCCGGATCCGCCGCACAGCGGTTTCACCAGGATAGTTCCTCTTCGAGGAGGCTTCCGGATGGAGCTGCCCCGCGAGTTGAGCCGACCAAATCATACAAGCCATTAACTATAATAGCTTGGGCAATTAAAGCCCAAGCTGCACGAAACCATTAGGAAACTCTTATATCAGATAGAGACCGCGCAAGCGACCTCGAATCTATAAGCAGACTGGAGTATGGAGAAATCCATCCAAATCTGTTAGTAAGGGAGTGAATCAGCCCGCTTGGTGGCAATTCCCAGTACCTCGCCGTTAGGCGTTGGACTCTTACGGGTCAGGACTTTTATGATATGTGACTTATTTGGGTTTGTGGATTGTTATGTCTTTAAAGTATTTTGTTTTCATCTCATGGGAGAAAGGACGACCAATTACGTTAAAACTTCCTGGGATACCGGGTTCGACCGTTGCATTAGCACCTTCTAACTGAACCGGATAACACATTTAGTGGGACTAAATTTACGACAAAATTATTGCTGTAAAACAAATTGTCGTCATGTTTTGAAGTCGGCATTAGTAATTTTGTTATATTATTTTCCAGCCACTGTGGCTCGGATTTAATCATGAGTAAGTCAGGATATTGGGATTAAGTAATTTATATTTTAAAAAAAAGAGAAAACTTAGAGTTTAAATTACTACAGTAGACTTTGATTTCGAGGAATTATGTATACAATATAGAGCCTGAATCGATTTCTATAAACCCATCAGAAGCCTTTTAAATTTATTCTGATGATTTCATGCCGTAGAATATGATGGTAGTAAGCAAAATAAAGACACGAGTTTCAATTTTCAATATGTTAAATTCTGATTTTTCTTAAGACTTCTTAAGCTACATATATGACATGCAATTTACGTTAATTAAAAGCTGTAGGATGTTTAAAATAAATAAATAGCGCAATATTGTTTAATATTTTATAACACATGAACACTCAAAATATGGGAGAATCCATTCTGAAATTGATTAGTATTAAACATTTTATAATATTTAAAATACACTCACCGATTTCCAGGTAAGGTCTGAAACAAAGAAAGGCCATAAATTAATACTCATATTTAAGAAACCTTTTATTAATAGTAATTCTGCCAACAGTGAACCTTGGATGCATTAGAACTATTTAAATGACCACCATCTTGAAACGGAAAAATATGTCTTTATTCCAACCCCTTCATATAAATTTTACACTTTAAAGGTTTTGAAATATTTGAGGCAACAGGTCTAAAACCTATTCAGAACATCGTCTATGCTTATATACTTACAGTTTACATGGAAGATATTATCATATACCATAAGACAAAAATAATTCATATAATCCTCCCCCCCCCCCCCCTCCTTACCAATTCCGCACTTTAACCACATTAAAAATCCTGTCATCAATTCAGATGTCAATTAATAATAATATATTTATTCCTCTTCTTTTTTATCCATTTTTCGAAAAATATTTTCTACTTTATTTAAATTTTATTATTTACGCCCACCCACCTCCACATTGCTTATATATTTTTACAACAAATATATTACTTGTCTATTCGAATACTTCTTCATTTTAATCTATAAAGAGATTACATTGGAAAATATTTTTGTTTATTCACACCCACCCCTCTCCATGTTTCGTATGTATTTTAATTAATAATACAAAAGTAGTTCAGACGACCTACCTTAATACATATATAGCTACAAATAAAGAGAAAATCCTTATATATACGTCGTTTTTAATAACTTCAATGAACATTCCTAACAAATTTGAAGAATTTTGAAGAATATTATTACCGGCAATTACTTATTGTATGTTTTACCCAATATCCTATTTTGTTATTGGTTGATAAATTTTATTAATTTTAATTTTCGTAGCTTTTATTTTTCTGTAGTATTGTTTAGTAATAAGTGAATATACAAATATGCAAAATAAATATTAAATAAAAAAAGGACAAATATGTGAGCAGTGAAGAGGTGCGATTTTTTAATAGATTATTTATTATACTGCTTTGTCAAAAAAATACTAGGAATTGTTCAATAAAACACCAAATATTGCCCTGATGATCCCTATTTATTTTGTAACAATAAAAATAAACCGCATTTGATGCGATACACTAAGGAACAATGCATTTGTCAAAACACTCTTTATGGGCATTAATGATACTACTGAATTATGATCTCACGACTTAAATATACACAGAACGTCTTCCACGAATATGTAATTTTATTTTAGTTTAGGGAACAAAGAAAGTCACACGGGATCATATTTGGTATATACGATGATCGGTCAAAGACTTTCGCGATGTTTTGTTCAAAAAATCTATGCAAGTGTGGATGTACCGTATGTTCCACAAATCTACACTACTTGTGGGAATGTTTTGTTACAGACGCCTCATAAAATCGTTATTGTTGACTGTTTATCTCTCTGAAGTTCAGAAAAGTATTTGGAATAGAAAATTCAAGTGACTTTGTCGTGATTTTTTTCAAATTCGGCTTACTGTCGAATCGCCATTCCATGGAGTGTGGCCGGCTCGCATGTCAAACCCATAAACCGTTGTCTGCTTCTTCCGTTATGGTGCATTTCAGTAATATAAGGTCCGAATTGTTTCGTTCAAGCACGTCTTCAGCAAGCTGTTTGGGGTGACCTTTTCGAAGAAAATTGCAGTCCACTCTTGAGGTCGATTATCCTAACAATATAGTTTACAGATTAAGCTGAAATTCCACTCGCGATATTTGTTTGATAGTATACACATACATGGTATACCTAATGTACACTCATTTTTTTGCGGAATTTAATGCATCACCCTACATGAATCTCTCCATCGCATTGAAAATAATTTGCATTCATTTGCCGTGTATTTTTTTGAGGATAGATCTATCACTACCTGATCTGATTATCTGATCATTATATCTAAATACAAATGCCAGTAGACTAAACACATTACAACCCCCCTTAGTCGATTTCATTTATAAAATCCTTCTATTAACAAATATTTCAGCAAGCAGCCTAAGGGCTTCCCGTCGGTAATCCTTTCGATTACGGTGTATTATTTCAATTTTAATCAAATTCAAAGTCGCCAGTGATTCCCCTGCTACGTTTGCCGCCATTGCCGTAATTACCCGTAGACTAGCAAGGAACAAAAACAGATCACCGCGACCGCTACGGCAATACCAACCCACCTCCTTCACTACCACACAGTCGCTGCTCGCACAGTGGATCTAATCAGAGCTTGGAGAGATTCCTAATAAATGCGGTTTTGATATTTTGTTTTATAAATACATAACATTGTTTTATTTATTAAAATACGTGTAACTTCAATATCGTTGCTTACGAAATATCGTACCAAAACGAAATTTGTTCTTATCGATAAAAATAATGTACATTTAATGGGACAAGAAAATTTATCGATCGGACATTAATATGTAGAACTCGTAATATAATATTTATGTATTTATTTATTTGTTAAATTTATTTAACTAATTAAATAAAATATAAATATTCATATAATGGTTGAGAGACATTAAATAATAATGAACTTAATGTAGTTTAATTTAATTAGATAATCGCTTATTCCGCTATAAATATAAAAATTAAATGTCGAGAGCGGCTTGCCTTCGAATGCGATTCTTCTTAGTTTAGGCAGCAGCAGTAATCAGAGCTAATTTTCCGATCGGTTATATTCAAAGATTTATCTTATCATAACGGTGCAATAAATATTACTTTAAACAGGATACATGTATAAAGTACAGAATATATTTAGAAAACAAATGAAATATTTTGAATTAAACATGGCTAATACCATAAAAGATGTTTTCAAGAAAATTATGTTTTTCTGTTGTGACTATTTTTTTCAATAAACCAATAACTAGAGTATAATATATAAAACCTTGAATAAACACCGATTGAACACTTAAGATTACTCGAATATGATATTATTTAAATAAAAAAACAGCAATAATATAAAGCACATTGCCATATTTCTAAACTGTCGGACTTAGATAACTTTATTTCAAAATTGATTGTATTTAGTCATATTTTATACAAATATATAATCAACACGCGCTGCGCCCTCTTTTTGGCGAAAACGGACTTAGCTATCCTTTTGGCGAGTCATATTTGTTCAAAAAGGCCGTTTAAAAACGACAAAGAGTAGTTGGACGACAAAGAGTAGTAAAATATGGACCTAGCCGTCTTTGTTTCTAAATAACACAATTATAAACGGCTACAAAAATATGCCATCAAACAAATTAGCTATTTATTTGAGTTATGTGTTAAATATGTGCATACCTAATATAAAATTATAATATTCCTAATATCCCGTCATATAACATGAATACTTTTCATTCATTATTATGCTATACCATTTAATATGCGCATCAAAATTTACCAATGATAACTAAAAGACCATACTACGCATATTATTACATAAACGTACGAATACGAGAGAAACATAATTGAGTGAAATATCCAAATATATCATGAGTATCGCGGAAACGGCAACAAAACCGCAATAAACACGAAATTTCGAAATATTACTTTTTACCTAAAAATCAAAAAGTCAATGGCCAATAGGTATTCGTTTAAGGTGGTATTGGAGATCGATCGGATAATTCAATGCTTACGTGTAATGGCCGTAGAGGCATAAATTTAAATGTCCTGGCGTCATTGCTTCTATTTGGTCTTAGGTACCACATAATAATGGCCTCGTTTTTTACTAATCTATCCTAAATGCGTATCATATAGATTTCCTATGGATTATCGACATCGCATATCAGGAGAAAGTGTCTCGTTAGTCTGGATAAGGGTGACAAAATGGTTTTGTTGTGATGAACCATATCAATCTCACCAGAAAAATATCTGCGAAGGGCCTGAATATGAGATCTTAAAGGAAAGGAAAAGCAACATTTAAATATTCTAGGAAATAATAAAATAATCAACATGTAATTGTATTATTAATAAAAGCTAATATAGGAACAATCCAAAACGCACAAGAAAAAATAAAACAGTCGGATAAATAAAAATAGTCAAATAAATTTTCAAAATAAATTGGGAAAAATGTCAAATTGCAAATAAAGTAAAAATAAAAAATTATAATAAAAAGTCCATCAAAATATAAGAGAGAGAATAATAATAATTAAATGCCTCTGGGCAACTATATAAAGTTGTCTCTAAATGTTCATATTCTAATATGTTATTCTGATAAATTTACAGATATGAAAATCGGAATGAAAGAGTTCATCTTCTAATATTTAATTACATTCGGGACGATGATAATTTTATGAAGATTGGAAATTAACTTCATTCATAAAAGTATTACGATTACTTTTACGGAAATACTGAAATTGTAAAATATTGAAAATATGCACAGAAGTGGATGCCAGCGCTCTACTTAAGAAATTTGGAGTCCAATTACCTTCAGCCAAGTTGTGAATTCTCTTGTTCTCAATGACGAAAATGCACATAATGTGAAATAACGAGTTTTTTTAAGCCGCATCGATGTTAGAGTTCTTGTCCACGAGAAGGGGCCTCTTAATTTTCATTGAAAATTCCCAATATATAGAATGATCCGGTTTTATCGATATCTCGGAATTCATAGCAGATAATCTATAAAATCCGGATCGGATGAACATTTTAATTTCAGACACTGTGGGGGATGCTATTTAAAAACATCTAATTTCTCCTCTCCTGAACTCAATTCGCAGCGCTCATTTTCACCCGTCATCGTCAATTTTCACGGTTCACAGTACGACGTCCCGCGGCGCCGATTAGCGTCTCGACGCCCGCGGGGGGTAAAAAATCTCGACTCGCTCGCCACGGCAAAATGAACCGTATTTAGCATTTTAATAAGGGCTTAATTCGCCGAACGTCGCGCGGCTTTTAAGAGGCATCAATAATGCAGGGGTGAATCGCCGCCTTGCCGCAGACCTGCTATTTCTTCTGAAGCCGCGCAGCGGTTTCGCTTATAAAAATAGCGGGTGATATTTTCTCCCGTTCATTTTTTGCTGCCAAGCCAGCGCGGATATTTCCAACGAATATTTTACAGCCGACTAATTGGATTCTGTTAATTTTCACTTTGATTTATGTATTGCACAATGTTCAAACATTGGAAACATTTAGATTTATTTGCGGTAGTCTGATCAGATTGCGAGGGTAAATAGTTCCATGCAGCTTGGGCCGCCAAGCCAGCTTGTTTTGTGCCTGGTCCAACTCATAGCTTAGCTCCCACTTGGAAGCCTCCTCGAAGAGGTGAATTAAAAGGAAGAATTACTCGAGCAAGCCCTTGACAGTCCAATCTGCTGTTGTATATCGGGGAGTACAGGAGGAATCTGAAAAAAATATGTGGAACTATGGGATGGCAGATGGTCAGATACCTGCTCTAATAATCCCAGGTTTCAGCTTGTCTTGATTTGTTACCTTGGGGTGACATCCAGCTATGGAAATTAAACACATGTTAACTGGTTACATACCATTGTATAATGATTGTACTTATTGCTACTAAAGCGATGATGGAATGAACTAATTTTAGATGCGCCGCAGTCGGCTTATATAGGTTTCTCATTGAAATCATTACTCGTGTGAGTGGATTTGAACCATTGTTCATTACCTATAAAACGCGTCTTTCAAGTAAGTTTTTCAAATGAGTCTTCATATTCGCTACTATTTATACACGTCTTTGCAATCAGCGATTTGTAAATAAAAATTATGTTATAATAAATCATACATTATGAGTAAACTAGCCGTGTGATTCGCCGCAATAAGCCGCCGTCAACCGTATATCCAATTAAGACAAAATACGCTGTCAATTATCTAATTACATTCTGGGTTAATTTCCCTTACAGTAGTTTCATAAGCTGAGTCCGCCATCTCAGGGTATTATAACGACGGTTGCCGTCTTGCTACCCTGAAATGAATTGAAAAACTTTGAACGAAAACGATCTACTGGTCCAGTTTTAATACAAGCCCTGCAGAGGCCAAACCACAAACCGCAAGGCACTGGGAAGGAGACCTAATGGGACCCCTCTCACCTTGCATTGCTGCACTTATTTAATCCATCTATAGCGATAGGCATTTTCCCAGTGCAAAACAAGAAAGCTAAAATTATACCTATATTAAAAAAAAAGGCTGCAAAAATCTATAGGAAATTACAGACCCATATCCCTGCTAAGTAACTCCTCCAAAATATTAGAAACAGTGGTCAAGAACATGTTAACAATATTTCTTGGAAAATTTAATATTATTAGCAACACACAATTCGGATTTTCCAAAGCGAAATCATCTATTACTGCTACTAATATACTTTTCGAATATGTCTATGATAGCCTCCACAATGTTGGAAAATTCTGTGACCGTAGTCGTGCCTTTGATTGTGTTGACTTCAATATTCTACGGCAAACGCTAAATCATATAGGTAAAAGGGGGGTTGCCCAAACTCTACTATATGGACCTCATGGTACGGATATAGTAGATCACACTGCGAGTGTGTTATACTGCCGTGGGCAAGAATAGTATATAAAAACATAGCATTCCCCAAGGGTCTGTTGTGGCCCTTCTACTTTTCATTCCATATATAAACGATATTGCATTGAATGTCACAGAAGCAAAAATGATGAAGTTCGCGGATGATTCTAGTTGTATCATATAAGGGAATGGGGATACAAAAGTTGCAGAAAAGCTTTCGGAATCAATGCTACAATTAGATGACTAGTTTGCTTCCAAGAAATTGAACTTAAATATATCCAAGACATACCAAATGAACTTCACTACTCGGAAAGATTCATTAAAATTACCTGAGTTATGTGTAGAAACAGATAGCGCAACGTTCTTAGGAATAGTACTGGACAGTAACTTGAAGTGGGGCAACATTTAAAGCATATTGCAGCTAAAATATATTCTGCATGCTATACCACAATTCTCAATTTAATTTTGGATATTGCATTTTAATTTTAATTTGACTAACAATTTCATTTTTATATTATTGTATTGATTTCATTGAATTTCGTTGAGAGTACTTCTTTAACTTTAATTTTACTTCATATGGATTTAATTCTTTCGAATTTTCTTTTAATTTGTAATTACATAAACTGGTTTTAATTTAATTTTGAAATTACAATACAAATATGTGTAAATTATACACCCCGCTAGGGCTTTTTAAAATATATACTAGATTAAATATATAACTGAAACCGATTAAACTGCAACTGACCCAGTAGCACACAGCTCATAGAAAGGATATTATTAGAAGCGGCGATATGCCCTGATTCATTCGCCATTATATTGACGGGCTTAATTTTCCCTTCCTTCAACGAAGAAGAACAGTATAAACTCTATGCGAGTAATTTGAGAAAGGAAACCGCCCGACAAACGTAAATTCAAATA
>JAOPUG010000042.1:11368028-11380016 GCA_027564375.1 Micropterix facetella | reverse complement strand
CCAAATCAAAGTCCAGGATAGGGTGGAATGGAATATGATTCTTGAAATTTCCTTATACATCGACCGTACTTTCACAGCGGACATTTAATTGTTTTATTCAATTAACTGGCTGTTTATTTTTTTTGGTAAATATAAAAAAATAAGAGTGCAATAAATATGATTGACCTGTAAAATAATCAAATATATTTCAATGTTAACTGAATAATTCTTTCCAGTGTGGATTAGTGGGGATATAGGCCTTTGTGCAAAATATTATTTATAAACCGAGTAAAAAAACGACCAAGTCGTTAAAACTGGCTGGTTGCCCGGAATGTGCTTACTCTCTGTCCCCATCAACCATATCGGATTAAATGAAATAAAATGAAATGTCTTGAAAGCGCGAGTTTTAAAAACTATTTTCATCTTAAAGACAAATGAAAGGGTTAGTGGGTAAACATTACAATTAACATTTAAAAAAAAGTGGACTAAAGGGACTGTTAGTATATATTTTTCCAAAAATGTAAGTAGAGGTCCATGGAGAATGTTATACTGAGAAAAAACTGACTTTTTCAAACGTCACTTAAGTCATGTATTCACTTGCTCCTTCAATTATGAACTTTCCACATCTAAATATTATAGATGAAAATGAAAGCCATCTGATATGATAGTAATCAGGAAGATTTTTCTTTAGTGTACTAAAAAAATGAGTAAATAAATAAAATTTCCTGTAACAGAGTATGTCCTAATAAAATACTCGCACCCTCCATTCGTCAAACACCTCATTTTAAAATCATTCCTTTCGGTTAACCTTCAAAGCTAATTTACTTTTCGCCTTCTCTTACATTCCCCCCATATGGGCGACGACATCCCGCCCCATTTTTCCCTGCGATGTAAGGGAGAGGCTGATTTGGGGAAAGGCGCGCATAGGGTCTGCTCTCTCCACTCCGCCGTACTTTCATACGAATGGAATTTGAATGAGACGCGAGAATACGATATGTATTAAAGATAAAGGCTGTTCTGAGAACCCCAGTAGGTGGGTATACAAATTTATGTTATCTCTAAATGAAAAATAAGATAGGGCTTAAATTACATCATTATCCGCCATGAGATATGATTATAACACGCACTACTTAAAATGCTGAAATAATGAAAAACATGGAAGAAATGAACAAGTAGGACCTTCGGCCTATACTCCGGTCGAGATTCCGAAGCCCGTGCCTGTTTTTATGATTGCAATTCATTTTTGATATATTAGAGTGAAATTTAGAGTGGGTAGGTATCGCTTTTAAATTTTTGGCATTTGACAGCCAATTTGAAAATGGCGGCAGGCCTTTGCAACATGAGAAATTACAAATATCTCCAAAATTAGTTCATCAATTTTCATGTTTAAGGTACCGTTGGATAGCTAATAAATTATTCTATGCGTTTTACTATGTAAAAATTAACACATAAAAAGAACAATTGTAGGTAATTGAAAACATATTTTAATATTAAACTAGAAATTTTAGCATAGATATTCTGTAATAACATAGATAAGGATTACGTGAAAGGTACAACATTAATTTCTTAATATATGAAAGCCATATAAATCTGTATCGCGGTCTTCCATAAATAAGTCTTAAACAGTCGCATTTACTTTCTGTTCCACTCCTTCTTCTGATTTTGTTTCCACATTAGATTCTTTCTCAAGGATTTTATTGAATTGAGGCAAATAGACTTGAATTGGAAGTGCGGTTATGGTATGCGTTACAGGTCTCAGTCCATCTTGATCCAGTTCTCATCCGAAGTTAGTAGAGAGCAGCAGTTTTGCAAGCCTTGCATTCTTATATTAATAAGCTTGCAAATAGTGTTATCTAAATGAGTCCTTGTCAGGAGGCAACATGGAAGAATCATAATGTCGCAATTGCTGCAATTTACGTGCTAGCACTTCGCACAAGTCATTGCTCATTGGGTCATTGTATATAATTCTAATCACAAACAACTGCAACAACTGCAGTTAGGTAGTAGTGGTTGCCGTTTTCCTGTGATTAAATGCATTACACTTTCAGAAAGGAAACGTACAGCTGATTGAAATCTTTCCGCAACCAGTGCACGGTTTTCTTCCAGTTTGGCATGCGGATTCCCAAGCAGAACTATTAAGTTATGAATATCATTAGGGGTACCTATTGCAATTTTTACAATTCTTCAATCTCGCAGGGCCAGGGTAATCCAGGCATTTTTCGATGCTTACCGTGTAGAAATTTGGCAACATTTTGTATCAAGTTGAAGTTGTTCGTAGCCCAACTATTAATAGCACATTTAACATATGCTTCTGCAATAAGACTATTGATAACTCATGTCGTTTGTATCTCGACTGAATATATCAATGTCCTTCCCAATGTTTTTTTCCAGTTTTTCTCGAACTGATTATAAGGCGCTCTTGTCCTCGCAGGTATTTCTAATTTCTTCGATAGTGATCATCATGTCTCTTTGAATTTGCTCATATTCGTACAGCAAGTCCCTGAATGTGTAATTGTCTTTGCGGTTGTCTAAACCCTCAACAATATATTCACACAGTTGATTAAATGCGTCGGTTTCTTTTTCGGTAATCCCTTTAGTCGCTGCTGAAGTTCTTCTTTTATGGTATCACTCGAGTTCTGGTTATCACTGGTCTGCAGTACTTCTTTCAACAATCTTCATGATATCGAATATTCAACGTAGCAAATTTCAATATCCCTGCATCTTTGTCACAAAATGTAATTAGAGCTTGCAGTCTATTCTTGGTTTGGTCATCATCAGCGTATTCGAAAAAGTTTTCCAAGCATTCGCCATTTCCATTCTTAATACTTCACAAGTGTTCATCCACCAAATTTGCTTCTAACGGTTTTTCCTTCTAAGGTTTCGGTACAAATAACGTAAGTCAAATGAATTGAACCTGTACGGCTATTTTGTGGACGCGGTGTTTTTGTCTGAGCAGTAGGAATGCCAGCAATTTCAATTTACATTTGCTTCAACGACAGATTTCCTTTAAGTATCCTGCGCTTGAGCTAGTTTCTGTCCAACAACTTCAAGCTTGCAGAGTTTATGATTTTTCTTAAGCACAGAGCCAAATTGTATTTTATCATGCAAATTATCATAGTTCGTCCCCAAACCCTTCCATTCTTATGCTTTCTCTGCAATTGTGTTCCAATTGTCCTGGTATGCTGATTCTTCACATATCACACATTCATCTCCTGTATGAGATTTAGTTTTCTTGCCGGTAAGGTTCTGGAGGCGATGTAACCAACAAATATGGCCTTCATGGGCTAGGTATATCCATTTTATTACTATTATTCATTCATTGCAAAAAAAAGGACGAAATTAGTGTACAAACTAAAAAAATAACGGAATAAAACTGTTCTAGATATATTTCCTTGTATATACTTTTTCTTTCTTCATATACAACCATTTATTAAATGTATATAGTAATTTAGTACCTACGCAATGGTACCTTAAACATGAAAATTGACCAAGCACTTTGGGAATGTTGCGAAGGCCAGCCGCCGTTTTTCAAAATGGCAGCTGGCCTCATATCAATGCAATCATAAAAAAGGTCTCTATAAAATACGCACATGTTTTGGCCGGATTATTGACCGGACTTACTAGTGGTAGAGCGATTTTTTTATGTACGCGCTAATTTTGGTCGAACATTTTTTCACTCCGCTCGTAACCAGCCGCAGTAGGTGACACTGCGTATTTCATAGCATCTTGCTATGCCACTTCCTGAACTAATGCTTATTGGGTCAAACATTTATATTGATTACAAATTAAATATTTATATACGCTTGCAGCGCAAAGCGAATTCACTCAGAGCATCACATTTCGTGGTTCTCAGGTGAGGTGGAGGCGGAGAACTCTTAAAGAGGCCTATACATATGACCACTGCAGTATGTGAGATACCAAGATGTATGGGAGATACCGAGATAAATTCAATTACATATGCGAGAATTTAACAAGTGATGCAAGAAGTGAAGAGATTGCCGTGCAGTATAAACACATGATACTACACAACAATTGAATCGACGATTGGTAAAATGACATTTTCCCAATATGTACGAAAAGTATTTTTATAACATACTCTGTATTATAATTTGTCTAGTAATACGGATACTTTAGTTTAATTTTATAAGTGGATATAGAGATATTAATATTTAACTGTATTGTTGGCTATTTTATAATGATTTGAAATATTTTCTTTAACCAATAATCCGTTCCTCATACAATCAAAATATAAATGTCATATATAATGACAGTACATGCTTAAAATCTTCGTAATAGTTAGATATCATCAAAATAATACCTGATTCTACAAATAATATGATAGAATACTAATTACAGGCACATTCATTCATAACATTTTCTTAAATCTTGTCTTTGCCTCTACTGATAAATTAGTGAATTGTTGGATCCTATATTTTAATTTGAGCAGAAAATCACTGGTATCGGAGTCGAGAAAGAGGCACTTCAGTTTATTGTAGAGAGCTAAACATTATTTCTATGGTATTCTGTCGTACTTAGGATATCGGATTATGGTAAAATTCTCTATACATGACTAACACCGCTAATTACCGCTACAGCGATACCGCGAATCTATAACATATTCTTAAATCATTATATATTTGCAAAAGTGGAAAAAACATCTCTGATATACCAGAATATGCTATGACCGATCTACTTTTTTTTACGATATCGTCGAGGTAGGTACACAATTTTATGATGGCAAAAATTCACGTGTAAGAGGCGTACAGTCAGCCGCGGAATTTTTGAGTTACTTTACTCTCTTTTAATAGAGCGTTACGAATGCTACTTTTTCTACGTAGCTACGATAATGTAATAATTGAAAAATGTTTTTCTGTAACATATAAAATTTCCAATGAAGATTGGTGAAGTATGTCTAGACAATGACAACATATGTATGTATACTGTTCAAGTCGGTGATAGTTATATGTCCTGTCTACGTCCAGAGTTGGAAATATTTTACTGTACATAATAAGGGAGTTCCAAATGATTCCGTTGCAGCTTCGGCCAGATGGCTACTTTGGTTAACTCGGTCGGCCCAACTCACGGAGCAACTCTTGTCCGGGAGCCTAAACGAAGAGGGACCAACCCGGTGCAATCACTGTGCGGCTGATCTGGGGACGGAACCTAGGGAAGAACTGTGCGGCTAACGCACCGGTCGGTTTATCGGTCAAGTTGCTCAATCGGCAGAGACGCGGAGGGGTCTGGGATTGTATTTTCCCTAAGACGCGGGTGTAGTTGTTCACCTGACATCACATATCCTTAGAAACAATCCGTTGTCCACCTGATCTCAGATGGTATTCCGAGCAAAAGACGCGTCGGATCCGCTATATTTCCGAGTGATGGAATACCGCTTATAATACGTCAGATAGAGGCCGCTAAAGCGACTTCGAACCTGGGACCAAACGGTGAATGGAGAAATCTGTCTAAATTCGGTAGTCAGCGGACGAGGGCGCCCACTGGGTGTCTGCTCAGTGTCTCACCGTAAGGGTTGGCCTCTGGCGGGCCGTGGTTGAACTGGATTTGAGGATTTATTAACCGCTAATAAAGACCTTGGGCTAATCTCGAGGCGAATAAGGATAAATTTCGTTGAAAGCCTCGGGATGGCGTGTTCGTCTTAGCATGTTACGCAAATCAAACTGTGTCCATAATAAGGGATACTGTCAAACTGGGTCACTATAATAAAAGTGTTATTCATCATAGTCCCTTTTGAGGCACAGTTCATGAAATGAATTTCCAATTTCTTCAAATACATAAAAAATAGTTTTATTAAACCCAAATCTCATCATAAATTAGAGAAAATTTCTAGCACCAGAGCCAAATTTTAAATTCCGGTATTAAAAAAATGCTCATACGGACACGTCATAATAATACAGTCGAGGGATATAAACTGTCGATTCGTGGGATTACGTCCTGGCGATAGAGCTCGTTTTGCCAATCTCTTGCCGTTTTCCTATATTTCGTATATTCGCCCAAAAAATTCTGTTCCATCTTCAACATGTGCAGTCAATTACATACTATTTTCATGTAAGTAAGTCAAATTGATGTTGTGCGATCAGACACTGACTCACTGACTGATCACGTAACGATTAACGTTGTAGACGATGTGTAGTAGCGGGAGGGATGAAGGCGGGCGGGGAGGGTGAGGAGGGGAGAGAAGGTGAAGTGGAAGAGGAAGGGAGAAAAGGGGCACGCGGTGGCTCGAGAGTGGAGGGTGTAACGTTCGAAATTGGGCCTATTTGACGGGCACCTCAGGCGCGCGACAACCAACTTAGTTATAACATGTTTTATTTTATGTATAAAATAAGACCAAAGAAACAAAAGATACTCAGTGTCCCATTTTGTTTTTAAATTTGTAAATTTCCGAATACTCAAAATTCTAGCTTATTTCAACTATTGAATGCAACTTCTGCTATATGAGAAACCAAACGCCTATCTTTAATTTTTTATTATATTTTTTTATGCTTGGAAAAAAGTCATATAATTTAACTGAATTTTATTAAAGAGGCCGGGGGAAACGTCTCTCCAACACCATGGAAATGACAGCGCTAAATAGCACATACCCTATCTGAGACTCCCGGGGAGGGCAGGAGGGATGAAGTAATTTGACTATGTCACAGACCTAGTTTTCGCCTTGGTCGCCTGCATCGTTGCATTCGCCGCCTCATATGTAGGTCAAAGCCGCGCAGCTATGCGAAAATGCCTCTATAATTCTCACGAAAATGGCGATTTGTTAATATTATACGGAGAGTGCAATGGTAATTAGCTTACTGCATTGCTTTCATACTGTGAACATTTCCCGGATAGATGATACCTGGCTGACACTAGGGAGATGACCGCCGCATTTCAATGTATCATTCTCAATAAACCCCTTGTATATGTGTGCAATAAACCTTTTGTGCAGTATCAGTTAAATTCCTCAGACTACTCCTGGATGAAAATATGTCCTTGTTATTTACATATAAAGCATGTTGCGTCCAAAATGCTATGATCTATTATGCATCAGGAGTTGATGGTGAGATCTAAGGTGAGATCAACCTATTACGGCCTAGATGAATCACTTTATGGTATTGTGCTATGAGGTACTTCAGAGCACATTAAATCATATTCACATACAGAAAAGAGCTATTCGTGAGATTGTTAGTATTGGTTCACGGCAGTCATTTCGAGAACCGTCCCAAAAACAGGGATACAGATTGTAGTTATATATAATTTTTACTCATGAGGAAGTACAATGGCATGACAAGAGGAATAAACCAACTACGTCCAACCGATCATACCTCGCATAGCCAAGTTCCAGGCGACTAGTCTCTACATATGACTTAACTTTTTAATAAATTGCCTGATAAATAAACTAAAGACGATTAAAACAAATGACACTTTGAAGAGGTCCATCTTGGTGTTATGCTTAAAAATCAATCTTACGACATTTAAAATACTTTGAAAATAACATGGTACCTAACAATGTAATTTAATCTACTAATTTTTATTTGGTTATTGTCATATTAGAGTCTTTCTGTATATTAGCATAATTTCCGATTAATTTACTGTATAATATTTTATTTTAAACTGATTAAATCATTTAATAGTAATTCAATATACTTGGTAATTCCTACACAATTGTAAATTTGTAATAGAAATAAATATTCTGTATTCTGTATTCATGACGTTGTTACCCCGTAAAGTGTCACCCCGTAAAGTTTGTCCGCTCGTATGTTAAGGTCACGCAGATCTGCAAAAATGTCTCTATTTAGTTGTCGTAAATATGGTGATAAATTAATGTTGTATGGAGAATGTCGTCAATATGCACTTATATCATTTCCTTTATGCTGTGAACGTTTCCTGGAGAGAACGACATTCTGAGGACAATAACTAGATGGATCCAAATCCGTGGCCACCTCGATTGCGGAATCTGCCGCCTATGACTGTTATAATGGATTCCCATTAAAGACGGAGTATTTTGCGAAAAGATGACTTAGTATATAAAATGAGAGTATGGATATGTGAAACGTTTGCTTAACTTCATGAACGTAGTGCATATTCAATTTCAATTTGTGTGTCATTTTCCTCGATTCTAATTTAATAAGGGAGTACGTTTTGTAAATATACGCTTCAGAATTTTTACGCCGACGCCATTATCTTGTTGAAATATTGCAATGAAGTGGTAGTATATTCTAAAAGGACAAGTCACGTAAAATTTCAGCTACCAAGTTTGCAGACAAGTTCAATATTTAATCAAAGCACATTTTTACGGTAGATTCTTTCAGCTGTGTGAGCGGAATTTTCCTTCATTTAATATTATTTTAACAGTGAGCGCTTATTGTAATATAAAATATAAGCGTTTTCAATATACACCCAGCATTTCTGAAGGCAGGGTTAACTATGGGTTGGGTTAACTATATATTAGGTAGGGTTAACTATGTGCCTAACTATGGATCGCCATGGTCGTCATTAGCATTACATTACATTTTGAGTTTTGGCTTCGTCAAGTACTTTCTTCCATTCCATAATGCAATGGGCTTGGTTTTCCAATTTTTCACTCCAAGTATTTAGGTCTTTAACCATAGAAACAAGATATCACGATGTCCTTCAGGATTTCCATAAAGAATTTTTATTTTCTATACCTCCGCATTCACTAACTACCTGAACCAGGATCAGAAATCTTACGACATGCACATCGTTATACAGGTTATACAGTTCTGTGTATGTTCACCTTCTACACAAACCGTCCTGCTATACGGTACCTAAGATCCTGGGGAATATTGTAGCGACCCACAGAAGAATACAATTTGGAAATTACAGAACAACAAATCATGATTCAAACAGTGTCAAACGAGGACAAGCGCGTACGTCAATAAATTAACGTGAAATGTCACAACCAGATCATCAGTAGCGATGCAGTAAGACGATTCATAGCACTGGGCAATCAACAGACGAATAGTAAGTCCGGTCATGACTCCTCCAGGGCGAATAATAGCTCAGCGCTTTTATAAAAGCCACTACTTCAGTCCAGATATCAACACACACAAAAGCAGAGCAAATACTAATTAGCCAATAATCGCGTCGCGACTCAATTGTAAACGTTTACCTGCGCCGCGCCTCGGCCTCTCTCTCTTACTCTCTCTCTCTTTCTCAAACGGAAGAGCATGCACGCCAATGCATCTCCCTTTCGAAACATTGAATGTGTAGACAGTTCTGATAGGTCTTTCTGCACTATTTCTCGACATTGGAAATTTGTTTGTAAAAACTCATCATCACGTGCATTAGTTTATTGAGATTATAACCTTATTATGTCCACGAAATAAAAGTATCTTAAAGTTCCTGAACTGTTTTAAACCGACTCAAGCGACAGAAATAAACTGCTTAATGGACAAAGGGAAAATATTATTTAGGAAATGTCACGAACACAACTCTTTCCCGTTCTTTAAGGTCGACAGTTTCATTGTTTCCTCCTTTTAAACGGGGTTGAAAAAAGTAAACGGAAACTTTATATAATGGAAAAGTTTTTATTTTGGTTCGTAACGAACGAGACGCAGACATGTATAATCTCAGATGTAGTAATTTATTATATTTAATTTATTTTCATATGCCAACATTACAGGTAAATTGAAAGCTCCCCTGCGTAGCACGGGAACAGTTTTAAATATATTGTTAGCAATGCCGAAAAAAAATTGATCGAATTCCAGGTCAAAACATTGCATACTTTATTTACGAAATAAAAACAAATGTATTCATTAACCTATTTAATGGGATAATTTTTGTCCTACATATGCAATAATCTAAAAAAATATTATTTTTTCAGTAGCTGTTTTGTAAATTGTTACACGAAAGTGGCTATGTTACACGAAAAATATTATATAAATATTACACGTCAACATAAATTTGACACGCGAAAGGGCACCTAAAGTTGTCCATGAGAGAAATATTTACAATACGCCATTTCTCACTGCTTTCGTTCTGCTCGTAGGCCCCAGTCTTTAGCGCATTGCGTATAGGCTTTCAATGCCAATAACTCCTCGAGCAATGATAAAAAACTACATAATATAAGGGAAACATTATATCTACATTAGCTGCCGAAGCTAACAATATAACATTTTTATAAGAATTCATAGATTGCTATGATTAATAGCGATTTTAAAGTTGTTTTGAAAAAGTGGTGATTTTATCTAACATCTCAAGATATGACAAACACAAAAAGGATCACTTTGAAATATACAGTAGTCGACTTATCAAAATCGATGTCTGGTTAAAAAATAAAATGTTAAATATAAGTTTTTACTATAAAACTTGTTTTTAAGACGCCGTGGTTTAAGTTCATACTCCAGGTAATACCAAATATACTACTTTAAAGTATGCACCAGCCGACTTATCAATATCGATTTCTGGTTAAAAATTAAATTTTAAATATAGGTTTCTACTATACAAATTGTTATTTTAGGACGCCGTGGTTTTAGTTCATACCCCAGGAAATATCAAATTTACTACGATAGAGTATGCACCAGTCGACTCTTCAATATCGAATTCCAGATAAAAAATTATAAAGTTATAGGTCATCGTTTTAGTTTCAATGTAATAAAAGTTTCAATTTAAAAAGTTAAAGTAGTATCTGTCCAGTGGTTCTTGGGTTCATCGTGATCTAAGAGTCGGACGGAATGTCTATAAACCGCTCTCACGGCTGCTTTCATCCACTTAACACTTAACTATACAATGTTTAACCCCACTTTATATACATATATTGATAGTAATACACAATAACCTTGATCTCAAAATCCTCTAACGAAGAGTGAAAACGCAATAAAATGCGTCCAGCCGTTCTGTAGTTATTAAACGGAAAGTATCGCAATCAAGCCGACAGACAAACAGACTGATATACAGACAAACCGACGCTTTATGTGTGTGGACTATTGAGGACATAATTAAATGAAGTTTATTTTTGATATGGATGGTTTTTTCATAGCTCTAATAGTTTTTGTGGAAATTAAACAAAACTACTGTCAGTGACACATTTGAGGTTAGGGGGCAGCGGACATCTTAGGAGTGGGGAATATTTACGACACACTTCTAAGACCCTAAGGAACACGTGCCAAAAATCAAATTTACATTATTTATTTTGAAGTTAATATCTATTTATCGTACTATTTTCACTATTTTCACTAGTTTCATTTTGTTATTTTCTCGAAAAATACATCGTGCTACACGAAGTATGTGAATAGGAAAGTCTTGTTTTCGAGCAAAATTTGGGGTTCGATTTTGCCTCGGATCTCCATGTTTTAAGATCCTGGGAATCTGAAAAAGTTGTTTCTGGGAAATTGCTTTTCGTATGTGTGTGTGTTTGTGTGATGGTCTGTGTGAGAGAGGGGGTGTAGCCGTGTGTTTAGATGTACCTCTGATAATGACAATAACAAAATCACGAACAAAAAGAGTTCATCCTAATGCCGAGATTTGAAATGCTGATATCTGTCATTTAGTTTAAAAAAGGCTGCATTTTCAAAAAAAATTAAAATCGTAAATGATCCTACAAATTAAATGTTATTTAGAATTCTGAAGACATTCAGTACAACTCTTGATTACATCACTTTTACATATCTCCAGCTAGATTTGAATTGGAAAAAAAGTTAGAATGAAAAGAAACGTATCTAAGAAACCCTACAATAATGCCTCTTACATTTTTGTAAATCAATTCCTAATAAATTCAGCGTATTGTGAGTTTAATATTAAATTTTCTAAAGTGATGGGTAGAAAATGAAGAATTTTAAATCGAACCTGAAAATTGCGTTTATTATAGCCGATAACCAGGATTGTTTTTTAGCTTCATCAAAACGACATTTGAAAACGTAGTTATAGCGGGTGTTTTTTATAGAACTTTAAATTGGCAACACTTTTTTAACTGGCGGTTGTTTTGTCAGCTGTCAAGTGATTTATGTTTAGTTTGGTTTGGCATTTCAACATGAATAGACTGACGCCTGAACAACG
>JAOPUG010000042.1:11282019-11295687 GCA_027564375.1 Micropterix facetella | reverse complement strand
CAGCGGTGCGCTTTGCTTCCAGCGTAATTCGGACCGCCACGCTAGATGGCGCTGTTTATTTAATATTTATTATTAATTGAAATCAAACGAACTAAAAGTATATTGTATTGTATTATTTTGTTTCCAGAATTAAAGGGGTGTGCAAAATTTCAGCATGATCGGATATCGGGAAGTCAATTTAAAATCGATTGCAAACTTTGTACTGAACAGACAGAGACCGGACAAACAGACAAAACAGACAAAGCGACCTAATAAAAACGTAGTAAAATAGCGAAGTATGACAACTCGTTATTTTTTTATCGCATCCGTTTATCCGTTATTTCCGTTTATCGCATTATTTATTTATTTGTTAATTATAAATTGATTGAAGTTGTCCATCTCCGTCATTTGCTTCATGTTGGCGCTCGCTCGCTAGCGCTACTCCCTTACTCAATCCTTGTTTGGCTAGGAATGACGAGCCATTGATGATAGCTATAAGTTTGAAAGTGCTATTAAAAAATATATGTGTATTCTCGCTTAGAATTTTGACGAATAAAGTTATATTGAAAATATTTCTTTTATGTAATTCTTTTTATATTAAGCTTGCTGTAATAACTTCATATAATATGTGTTGTATGGATAATGTTATGCACCATAATAAGCTTTGTATCTGTTAAAGAAATTCTTAAACAATTTTGTTAAATCAAATAAATTATCTTGTGTCTATTATACCCATTTCACCTCCCCTTATTCTTCCTCTATTTTATTTTGTAGCACTATCAGTGTTGAAATGCGATGCTTGCGCCCCTTCAACATATTAAAGCAAACAGTTTATTTAAAAATCATAATAAACCTGACGGCGCTGCATCCCCGCATTGCCCTTGGCCTTCTCACAAAGTTCCCTGCTTCACCGGCAACCTCTTCCTCGATTTCTAGGTCAGCATCATTTTTTGCCCATACAGTGAACATGTATTTTGCAGCAAAAGAGGAAGGCGCATATTCAAACGGGGCGGACCGGTCTGGTCTCGTAGTTTCGACATCGGTTCCGGTGACTACGCTTGCGTTCACGCTCATATAGTGTGATCGATTGTAATTGGAGTGCTATATGGAAGTCGAGCTCATTCGCGGTCATTCGATATGAATTTCATTAATGAAAACGAAAGGAGGAGATATATAGCTACGGCCCGTATCCGTATAACAGAGTGGAGATTGCAAAGACTTCAAAAACTAGGAAACAAAATACTAGGTAGATAGAAATAAATCGCCCGGGAGGATATGAACTCTACTGAAGTTACCTACTTCTTGTTTTTCTTATTCCCAACATCGTCCATTGAGTTCAGTAAAAGCATACTCATTAAAGCAATGTTGTTCCTCGTGCATGGATGGTCTAAGTAGTGATATCTATAAAAATGGGAAGGATTATTTAAGTTAACCAATATCCGGTACAATAAATCTAAGTTTTAAATTAGGAATATTAGCAATACGGTTGAAATGCACTAAAATCGTGCCTATTTTTAAAAGCAGCGATAAATTATATCTAAATAATTATAGATCCATTTTGCTACTGAGTAATTTCTTTAAAATTATTGATAAAGTTGTTAAATATATCCTAATAGGATATCTGGATAATAATGGTACTTTATCGTTCTACTAATATTGATTTAGGCATGAAATGGGTACGACTGCTGCCATTGCAGAGGCCACCAAACTATAACAAAGCTTATCGATAGGAAAGAAAAATGTCTTGCTATTTTTCTTTACTTATCCAAGGCGTCCGATACTGTAGCTCACGATATTCTTTTAAAACTTCTGCTGACCATAGGTATAAATTATTCAAATTTGAAATGGTTTGAAAGCTACGTACATATCTGAAAGGACGCAGATTATTTCTATAGCTAATATTACCAGCGATATTAAAAATCTGTCATAAGGCAATGTTATAAGGAGCCTTATTCAAATTAGGTCCTTACCTATGAAATTGCCAATTCTCAATACTGGCAAATTTGAACTCAAATAACTAGCGTTTGAAGTTAGTGAAGTTCTGTTTCGAGAAAGCTAGTGAAGTTCTGTTTCGGAATTAGTTATTCATTTGTTTTCGTGTCATTTGATTTTTCTCTGGAATCGTTCTGTTCACGACTATGGAAAAGTAAACATATCGCGTTATTGTCGAATATGACTTCCGCCGTGGCGTCGCCTTATTGCAAAATGTTCACTCGCGACGAACCATTAGAATCATGCCATCTCTTTTGCACTTGCATGGCCTTGTGGAGAGTGACCGCAGGTACCTGTCGGTGGTCGCCGAATTGTATGGTCTCAGTGAGCATTTTGTAATGCGGCAACTATAGAAGAATCAATGTTGTGTTCGGGCCAGCCACCATTAACGAAAGTTTTTGGTGCGTTTTTGGTTTCCATTCTGGAAATTTTGATTTAAGAATGAGCCCCGTGGATGGCCGGAATGTGTAATGCCGATACTTCACGAAAGCTCAATTATTTCACGAGCTGCATATTTGTGTTGTAGCGCCCATCCAGTTAAAACCATTACTTTACCATTTCTGCTTTACTATACGGTTCATATCGGTTCCGTGTAGTTTGGGCTGGATGGCCGTTATGTCAACTTAGGCGGCCAGCTCGCGGGGCAGCTCGTATCCGGGAGCCTTCTCCAAGAGGGACCAACCTGGTGAACCCGCTGTGCGGTGGATACGGGGACAGAAACTCGGGCTGAACTGGGCAGCTTACACACGGGACGGGAATACCGGCCGTGTTGTCACTGACTGATATCCGGAGGGGTTTAGAAGCGTATGCTTCTTAAGAAAGCGGGGGTTTGAAGGTAACTCAAGCTGCTTACCCTTAAAAACGATTCGTGGGCCACCCGATCTCGTGTGAGATGCCGAGTAAAGGACACCCCGTAACCGCGATAGTTCCAGTTAGGAATTGCCGCTTGCCTGAAGTAGAGGTCCGCACAAGCGACTTTGAACCTGCGACCAGGCGGGCGGTTAGAGGAATCCGACCAAGTCTAGGAGTCAGGGGGTGAGGCTTCCCGCAGGGTGGCAATTCTCTGTGCCTCGCCGTAAGGTGTAGGTCTATGACGGGCAATGGTGGAGCTTGGTAAGTAAATGGTTTAGGTTCATCAAGTCCTCGGATCGTGGATTAAAAGGAGGATAATATTCGTTAAGAAATACCAAACATAACTCCCGATGTGAAAACAGAAATGCAAAATCTACTTAAAATAAGATCAATCTACATCGTTGATTTAGATGGAAGTTGTATATATGGACCCCCAGGGGTTGATTTCTAATTACAATGGTCCATGTCAGCAAGAAAAAATTGACGGTGCACGAGATATAAATGGGCTCCACATTAGCGGACCCCATTTAGGCAGGTCATCATAAAAGTGTTCTGTAAATATCGTATTGCACCTAAAACGGAATGTGTACAGCGTAGTATTTTAACCGTATATTAACGTATATTAATCGCAATGAACAAACGCGCTCGTCACAAGTTTCGTGGAAGAAAATCAACACTCAACTCAAATTGCACCACTTGTCGATTGGGGAGGTCAGCACACATGACTAACGAGAGAAGGTGCGAGCAAGATATTTGATAAATTGCGCTTCAATCGGTATCTCTGTGCGAGCGAGTAGGACGGACTCATTACATGAATGAGCAATAGAGTTATTGCTACATGTGCAGGTAAGTGTGCCTTTATCAAATAATTCATACTTCAAGGCAGTGGTCGCTTAGCTGTGCAAAATGTAAATACTTTTCAATAAAGTCACGAAATTCAAGTGTGAATCAATGAATAATTTTCCCACAACAAATATCCAAGAACGTGAAATAATGTTTGATCTATGTTGGTCTAACGTTTGGTCAAACTGAGAGAGCGGATGACGGAGAGGAACAGTGTGGACGGAACGCGGGGCAAGTAAAATAAAAACCGCGGGATGTTTCATCACTCGTCTTACCGGATACCTGCTGCAGGGCATACCCAAAAAGCCGGGTCAATGAGCCAGGGCAATTGCCCAGCGGCAGAAGTCACGGACCTCAGACAAGGCCTGTCGACTGACTCACGACGATCACTCGTCAGTACAGCGGTGTTTACGGTGATGAAAACATCGCGTCTCTCTCGCCCCCCGAACGACCTACCACGCCACTCTATCATTTACGAGTATGATTAGTTTAAACAACAAGGGTACAATGTTGCGAGCCGGTATTTTACATATTTTCGTGAACTGGTGCCGGGTCGAGGCCCACCATTTGGGAAACGCTATACTATGTCGTCAAAGTATGGTCAAAACCATTACCTATTTTAGGCTCCAAAGATTGTTAACTCACTACCTTTTAACATAATATCCAATGAAAATTTAAACGTCTTCAAGCAATTACTAATGCATTGGATATTTGAAAACGGAAAGGAAAATACCACAAAACTGTCGAATGATGTTTTCAATATGTAATGTCCTTCTTGTACTCCTTTTTTTGGTATAATACCAATATAATTTAATACCAAACTAGGTGTTTCCATATATTTGATATATTAAATTTATTCCTGTATTTTAATTTATAAAGACAAGACGGCATGCCTATGTCGTTTCTTTTGTGCTTAAAGCTAAATACATGGCGTTTTTAGGGATAAAAGAAACCCACACCCTCTTACATACCCTCCCGCGCATCCTCATACTTTACACTGACAATTAATTAAAAAAAACTATTTTTACATATTAATTAGATATTTTACTCATATAAGCAAATGTTAGTCTATATGTATTAAGATTCCATGAAATATTAAATAAAAAGGAAATAAATACATTACATAAAATATAAACAATTTAAAAATAATATTCTCCTAGAACAGGTGGCACCTAGTTAAGATAGACATCGTTGTGTATGATTTTATTTTTTATTGAGGATAATTATTTTGAAATCGAATTGAATTGAAATGTATCAAAGAATAACACAAGGAAGTTAATTAAATCCAACCAGTATATTTCATGGAGTTTGTCGACCCCTATGCCGACGATTTTACGCAGCTGCTCCCTTGTAGAAAATAAGCTACGCGACCGTGTCGCGAGTATAAGTGACAAAAGCACTGACCGGTCATAAATTTGTTAACCCGCTGCCCTTGGCAAGCGAAGCGACGCCTTAATTGTTATTCTCCGCGACAGACTCACTTTGGAAACAAGATTCCTTCCATGCCGCATTGCTGCACTCGCTCTCACCTACGACATCCTGACCAAATACACTTCTACCTGCAAGTTAATCAGAATGTTATCAGGGAAATATTGCGTATATATGCATCAGTCCTGTGCCGGATATCAGAATCCGCGTTTGTCAAAGTATCGGCATCCGCATCCACATTTGTTAATGCAAATCCTGCATGAATGATGACGGACTGATTCAGTTCCTTCAATCAATGACATATTTAACATATCAATCGATGCGTATGGACATAATTGATACACTTAAACAAACATCTTTATTTTTCATATAAAACATATTTTTATAATATGTACGTATCAAGTATCAATTTTTTTAACATAATATTATTTTTATTACTACATCTTTCTATAATTTGTAGTAAATACATACATTCAATATGTACATAACTACATACTGCATGAAATTACTAACTAAAAATTATGTAGGGAATCGTCAAAATTTATAAATTTCATATCATTTTCCTAATCAGATAGTATGTTCAAATCTCCCATGCGCTATTGTCACAAAATATGGAAGTCTTTAAGTGACATTTTGTTATCGGTAAATTTTATTTAAAAAATCAATAAAATTTCCCTTGGGGGCTTTTTGAGTTTTTACAACTATTCGTAGCTTCTTGATTTATGAAGTTTTCTCTAGCAACACGAACGCCTGCTTCTCACTCGCCATTTCAACTTCCACTTCTATCAATTTTGTATTTTTTTCGTTTTGCATATAATGTTGATTTCTATTTAATTTTCGTTAGATAATATGTAATTTCGTTTTTCAGCATTTGTAATTGTTTTATTCATATACATTCTTAATTTGTCATTAATTCTGACATTTCCAATTAAACTGAATTTTTATTATAATTAACCTGTATGACTTTTATTACACTAAATATATTTTTTATTATACTTAAATAAGAGGTGATAATATTTTTTTAAGGTGAGGCTACGCTAGAAAAGCGTGCTATTAAATATCTTTTTATTAAATGTGTCACTTACTTTCTCCATATTCCACATTTTAAAATGAAAAAAACTTTAACTCGCCGTAACTCAAAACAAAGATTTCGGGCCTAATGCGTTTTTACACTCAGCTCACGATATGGAGTCAGCTGTGATACCGCGTTCATACATTCGACCGAATAGGTGAATATCGCTGTTAAAGGTAATAAAAACATCCCATTCCGTTCATATTGTGTATCACTAACGACTTATAGTCTCGAAACAGTTAAGAGGTGTCAACACAATGTGTGAACTCGTCTCCCCAGGATATTTTAACGACTGTTGTCCTTCTATCACCCTGAGATGAACGTAGACACTTTGGGACAAATACAATACAAAGTCAAGCTCCGCCAACAGCCCGTAAGAGTCTAATGCTTCACGACAAAGCAGTGTGAATTGCCACCCAGCGGGCAGCCTGACCTCCTAACTACCAGATTGGGACGGATTTCTCCATCAGTCTGGTCACGGATTCGAGGTCGCTTGCACGGTCTCTGCCTGGTGTAAGCGGTAATTCGTTACTAGATTTTACCGCGGATCCGAGGCGTGTTTTGCTCGTCAATATCACTCGTGATCGGTTGGACAACGGCTCGTTTCTAAAGACAGGTCACATCAGGTCAACATCTATCCCCGCTGTCATAAGAAACGTACGTTTCCAGACTTTCTTGGTTATTCGTTGTTTGAGCAGAGTGGCCAGCAACCCGTCCAGTGCATCCACCTCCTAGCTTCGCCCGAGGTTTTTCCCTTGATCTACACTTCGATCCCAACTGTCAACGGCTGCAGTTTACAGACCGCAGGAAGTGGTCACAGCGGCTCTTCGAGGTTAAGTCCATCTTCGAGGAGGCTACCAGATAGGAGCTGAACCGTGAGTTAGGCCGACCAAAGATAATACAAACACGTCCATCAGGCTCAAGCTGCACTGGACCGATAGAAACCTGGCCTCGAAACAAAGCGACACTCATTAGATAATGCGAAATAAGTTGTTTCATGGAATTATTGAATATTGTTGGCTTGAGAGTTTGGTACTGTAAACTAACTTAAACTACCTCATATGGGGGTCTAATTTGGCCCACGACAATATTAAATAAATAATCACCATAATTTATAAAATGGAAATAATGAATTAGTTAATTGTATTTTAACAATGACAACTTATGTTTCAGAGACAGAAGTTTTGCGGTGGTTTCTCGATGAAGCTACTTTTTTTAAGATCACATATTTGACAAGCCCACTAAAAATTGTTCACTCGGAGTGCTCGCGCTGGTCGGTAGTAAAAGTAAAGTAGATAAATATTGGCGCTTTAATTTATAATTAAAAATTTCTCTTCGAAACGTTTCTCTTTTATAATCATTGACCGATTTTTGTCACCATTTTCGGCGCATCCTCTGGCAATGTTTCCAGAGCTTACTACCCGTTTTACCAAATATACATATACGATTTTTCATAAAACACTTAAATTTAGTGAAAATAGTTGATTTTGATTTAGCCATTGATAAAAGCAATATCCGAATCCACATCCGCGGATTTCATTTTTAATATCCGCATCGGCGGATCTGAGAAATTAAACGTCAGAGGCAGGACTGATATGCATATATGAACCGCTAACTGCAGTAAGAGGGCCTAATGGGGTCGTACAGCTCGGGCCGTATGCCCTATTTGTTACCTTGGTCGGCCAGACTCGGATCAACTCCCATTCGGCAGCCTCCCCGAAAAGGGACTAACCTTAGCTTTAGGGCTGCCTCTAAAGCTGAGCGCTGAGCGCGTTAGGCCTGCCTCTAAATGTGAGCGCCGGTGTGTCGAATTCACCAAAAAAGAAAATCGTCGTTATTATTTGCCTCTTTTTTGGACATTTTGTATAATATTATGAAAGATTCGGAAAAACAAAAAAAATTTGTTTCTACGACTGCATACACGACTTTTCAAGAAAGCGGTAACTGATTTTACTACGTTTTTATTAACTCGCTTTCTTCGTTGTCCGTTTGTCTATTTGTCTGTTCGGTACAAATTTTGCAATCGATTTTAAACTATCTTCCCGACATCCGATCATGCTGAAATTTTACACACACCTTTGGTTCTGAAAACAATGTAAAACGGTATATAAAAATATATTACGATAGATCCAATATGGCGGCCACCACAAAATGGCGGATTTATTTTCTATTCACAATACCGTCGGCATGAGTAGCAGATCAAAGTGTATGACAATTAGAATACAATAAGCCATGTGGCGTCATTCTAAATCCAATATGGTGGCCACCACAAAATGGCAGATTACTTGTTTCATTACAACCCCCTCGACATGGGTATCAAATTAAAGGGTATGACAAGTGGAATACAATAAGCCATGTGAAGTCATGCAAAATCCAATATGGCGGCTCGTTTTAAAAGTGCGGTAGGTATATCAAAAAAAAATTTTTAGGTTGACAATTATAAAATTCTTTCATGAGAGTATTTTGTTCGTCGATGGGAAGAACTGATCAGACTAGAGATCCTGCATCTTACCATGTAGAGCATATTTGTAAGATAAAAATAGGGGTGTAAGTTATGCCTGATGTTCACGAAGAGAGACACTTTACAAAAACATAAAGCGGTTATTTATTGAAATTATAAACCGTCTGTTATTCTGCTCGCCAACGTGTAGAAGGCCCGCTCATATCGTATAACCATATTCTTACTCACCCACTAAAAAAATGTAAAATAACGTAACAAAAACCGATAACAACAGAAATCGTGGAGACGAGAGAAACTTTTTGGATAAGGGTTTAAGTCATTTTGGGCACTGTTGCAGGTGTATCTTGGTTTACTTGGCTTGGAGGGGGATCTGACGAATAGGTAATACAAGCATAGCATACATGGGTATTTTCAGGATCGTGGAGATGAGAGAAATTTATTGGAATAGGTATTAAGCCATTTTGGATTAGTCAGGGATTACTAATCACGGGACAGACCAAAGTTGCCTACGTATATAACTAGTTTTCCTGTTATTATTATTTAGATCAGTAGATATTTTGTTTGCTCATAAATCGCACTTAATTTTGTTTTTTTTTTCGAAATCCAAATTGTAAGATGGTAAGTTTTTTACTCAAAAAAATATATACTCTCATAACGTTTAAAAAAACCGTAGGATAGAAAGCAGTGATATAGTCCTTTTAACTTTTCTTCCGCGGCCTCTTTGACGACCAGAGATCAGTTACTAAATAACTCAACGCGGAATAGTAGATATGCACTGCCGTGCTGTTTTTTTTTCGGATTCACTTCTGTATTATGTTTTCCTTTAATATTATTTGTGTTGTGGGGCTTTTTCAAGGTTTATTGAGACTTGTATCACTACGACCATTTCTGGTCTATTGTAATCGCTACCTACTATAGTTCCGTGCTAATCTTTGCGGCATTTAAAAACCGCAGTAAACTTTTGGCGATTAATTGTTTTACATCTTCGGCTTGGAGGTAGCAGCCGCCCAAGTGGGTGTTCCTTCTACGTATCAGCGGGCCATATTCGCACACGAGGTTCATGGGAGTTTCCTTTGCATCTTGGCAGAACCTGCACACTCTTGTGCTCGAGAGCTTGAAGTTGAACATGGGTCTGTTCAGGCCACAATGCCTCGTTAGCGTCCACACCAGCATGCGTAGATTGTTCCTATATAGCGCTAAAGAATCATGTGCAGTTCTTCGGTCGTAAGCTTTGATTAGCGCTTTAGAATGATTCAGGACTGGGTTGTTGTTCCCCGTAGATTGTTCTAAACATAGTTTCTTGAGCATTAGGTTTGACAGGCTTTTGGTACGCCACAGCATTAGGACCGTATAACGTTCCTTTTACTCTCGCCTTAGCAAGTTCGTCGGTTTTTTCATTGTCTTAGATCCCTGCATGGCCGTGACCACATCTTAGAACTACCCTGTTCTTTTCATTTCAGTATTGCTTCAGTTGTGTTCTTTACTGCAAGCATTTTATAAGTAGGCGTCTATTCATGATATGCGGTCTTCCAGCGTAGAGGATCGGTCAGTCCCTAGCGGTGAGAATGGAATGGATATTGGTCAGCGGACGCATCATGGAGGACACCCGCCGCTCAAGTATTCAGGTCTCGTGTTCGCATTTCGCCAGTGGCGGTTCCCGAGAGCGTCGGACGGCGTCGGTCGGGCGGAGTCGGATGACGTCGGACGGCGAACAGTGTATTAATTTCGTTTTAATTTAGACACTATGCGACTGAAGACTGAGAAAAAGAATAAAAATATTTCACTGGGGGAGATATCAGATGATAGATAACAGAAGACGAATAGAATTACAGGAAAAGTAGCGATATCTATAGGCAACTTTGTCCCGTCCCGTTATTGATAACCCCTGACATCCAACATGGCTTTAAACCTATTCCAATAAGTTTCTCTCGTTACCACGATTCCAAAAATATACATATACGTTATGCTTTCTCTACCTATTGGTCAGATCTCCTCCAGGACAAATAAACCAGTATGTACCTGCAGCAGCACCTACGGGATTCGGATCGAATTTGCTGCCACCTGGTGATGCTTAGAGTTAATCAGGGAGACTGCATATTAAATTTGGTTAATATCGGACCACGAGAAGTATTTGGACATTCGCATGTACACACAGCATGCATCAGATTATATTGCCAGTCCTGCGTAATACTACAGACGGGCGAAAAATAAGCACGCCATGAAAATGTTGCCACTGGGCACAAGACGGGATCCACGAAAAGACACCAGCCTTGTGGGTAAAAATTTCAAGCTGGTATACCTGGTGGTACTTATGGTCACCCACGAGGCTGCATACCAAATGTGGTTAAAATCTGATCACGGGAAATCTTCAGATATACGTACAATCAGATGCACAAACGCACAGCATGCATCAGACTACATGACTCGTCCTACGTAATACTACGGATGGAAAAATGGCACCAGCAGCATACCGATAAATTATGCAAAAGATATTGAGAAGTTGTGACTTATGTTATAAATAATTAAATACATGTTAACCAGTTAGGTACACTCGGTCGAAAGAAGAAGATATCATGCCGAGTTTCGGCCGCATTAGAATTGATGAGATCTCCGAAATGCTCAGCTACAATGCTCAGGCCCTTTACATTGTTCAAATATTTAATAAAGCTTTCCTATAATGTATGAATTTATACATGTATGCCTAGACTACGGAGGCAGTGCAAGCTAGGGCGGTAGAACCATTTACATACCCTGCATCTGGATAGATCTCTGGTGACATGGACCTCATTCTCTGCGTCTCATCATTGCCAAACATTTTATTTTTTGCTATTTTCACCGTTTATTCAGGTTTAAGCTTTAAAAATGCATAAAACTGATTTTATGGGGACTATGTTTATGTCAGATATCCCCTCCTCCCCACTTAGGTCGTATAGAACCCATAATCAACTGGGCTCTGCGCATTGGACATAACTATCGATTGACGAAATAATTTTATAAAACGGATGTAGTTTTCTAGAGTTATCGTGCATATTCATGGAAGTTAGTTAAGAAATTCAAAGGAGATAGGTGAGGACAGAAACCCAACCCAACGCCCGGGCAGTTACAACGACTATGGACGCCTTGCCTGCCCGGGATATCGTGTAACAATAACCCCGCGCGTACCAGAAGGTCTCTCTCTCTCTCTCTCTCTCTCTCTCTCTCTCTCTCTCTCTCTCTCTCTCTCTCTCTCTCTCTCTGTGTGTGTGTGTATTGTGCGTGTGTGTGTATGTGTGTATGTATGTGTGTGTGTATGTGTGTGTGTGTTTCAGTATGAATCTTTTAGGTATGTGGCGGCAACTTAAAGTCGGATATTTACCGAACACGACTCATATACACTTATACAAGATATATTACCATGCATAGAGCTGGCCGGGTAGAACTGAAAGCCAATCGAAACTCAAACTAGTTTAGACACCCTTGTCGAAACAAACACCGCACAATCATTTAACTCCGGCAAACTGTGCGGCCATCGACTGGGAAAGTAGCGCTTGGAGGGGCGTCGGTTTCCGCTGATCTTAAAATCGAATTCGGTTCTATCAAATTTAAAAGTCATGTTTTAGTTAGATAATTTAAGTTGCGTATTAAGGATAATTACATATTACGAATATCGGAATTAAATAAATCACTAAATGTTAAATGCAAAAAAATACATTTTTGTCGATACGGGCACCATGAACCATGCGCATTCATGTCAATAAGATATTGTTGCAGTCTATTGTCACAACACCAAGAGAAATAAAACTAAGCAAGAGGGATTTTCCCTTTGAAAAAAAAAATACACATAACTAAGTAGTGAAGAAATTTCCTTTGGATGGCTTCTATAAGCGATGTATACCTTACAACAGTATACTCATTCCACAAATGGGATGCATATACAAGATAACTGCAGACATATGCACAGTAGAGAATTTTAATGGTTTTATATTATTGAAATGTTGGTTGATTCTCAATAAATCCTACGTTTTTGGACATAACAAATCCTAGGGCAAGTGGGCATCAAATAGTAATTTAGATCGGCAGCAGAGCGGATCCTGTCGGCCTCGGGCCTCCACCTTCGTTGTTATCATGACTACAGGGGACAAAGTTGTTTTGGAAGGAGATGGAGAAAGTATACCGTGGGAGCAACGGGAGTGCGCTCCCGCGGTGGCCGAGCGAATACTGGCTGCAGCGGTCAAATCGTACATATTATATATAAATTTGACAGAGCGAGAAAAAGAGCTCGCGTAGTAGAGACAGAGAAAACTCTGGAAATATTATTTTACAGTAATTCACCGGACAGTGTGTCGTCGGTAAAATACATATTTAGGTAGCGGAAAAGAAGATTTTTAATGTTATATCTAGGCACCACCGACCTACATACTAGTTGGCATTCCACAAGTCGATTCTTACGCATGTACATTTTTTTTAAAACATGCCAAGGGATCGTATGGAGTATGAATAGGGTGAATATAATTGACCACACTTTGCCGTTTCTTTAGGTTCAAACATTCTTGCATCTTTCTTTTTCGCTTTGAAAACCGTGTATTTGTATATATGCTGATTCCTGGTCACAACTTTGACTTATTTTTCTTTCTATTTTGCCGTGCATGGATCCGGTCTCTGGAATGGATTACCAAATTTTAAATCGTCGATATAAAGTCATCTTCTTTTTTATTCCTCTCTTCTGTTAGCCGTTGCGTCCTTAAAGGTTTTTGTTTATTTTGGCGTGGCACATTGTGCGCTCACAAGATAATAAATATCGGTTTTTTATGTATTTGAAAAATTATATTTGCTGCAATTTTGAATATAATTATATAGGTTAATTTAGTATCTAGTCGCAAGGTTCGCATATTAATATATCTTAGTTCTACAATATTCCTTTGTTATGAAGTAAATTCGCCTAAGTAAACGTAAACTAAGGCAATAAACTCGCTTTTTATTATGAAGACGTTTTAATATAATTATTATTACTATTTCACATGCAAACGTATCATCCTAGGTATGATGTGATTAAGAATAGAAA
>JAOPUG010000042.1:11198429-11210232 GCA_027564375.1 Micropterix facetella | reverse complement strand
TATATAATTAGTGAGATTGTCTGTTTCTTTTTTTTTAATAGGCTGCCTTTTATAATAATCTTGTTGCATAAACATCAACTTATAACCTGAAAACGATCAAAATAAATATTTCCTCCCCGCGCACGCCGTTGTAAAGCTCATATGAAATTACTGTTAAAACCGTATTAACCCTAAACTGGTAACCATATCCACCACTTCCTGCTATACTTTCCAAGTTAAGATACAAGTTAACCTGCTCCAGAATGAGTAAACTCCTTAATTGAATGGGCTAGTGTATCCCGCAGAGGTTGGTACGTAAAACTCAGGTAGCGTTTGAAGCTTATCGCCGGGCGGTTGAGAATGTTACGAGTGGCGCCATCCAGAGGTTGGGTTTTGGCTTATCAAGTTTCGCCGTTGACAAAGTTAACTCTAGTAAGTTGCCCGAGATACGATGACACGGATAAAGGGAAACATTGTTACCAAATTGTTCACAATTACGCCCGCCATTATGGCCATGTGTAAGGTGTAGAATTTAACCATACCTGTAGCTGTACATCACAATAAAGGGATAATTGTGATTAGATTACATGGTACAATAGGGACGTGGATTTTCCATAAATGTAGGCCAAGTAGAGCCGGACTTAGGGCGGCCCAGGGCCCCATAAAATTCAGCTGTAGTGAAAATATTGATATCGATTTATTCTTCTGATTTTGAAAACGTTTCAATGTGCAGATGAATTAATCTCTGCCTTTTCATCGCAAGAGTGCTATAAATTTATTGAAGGCAAGCTGTCGATGAACAGTCGATTTTAATATAGACAGCATAGAGTCTTCTGAGCATGAATAACGCAGCAATGGTCAGTATTGAAGCATTTCGATACGTAACTCTAAGAATATATAAAATGCGACTACTTCGCTGGTATTAGTGTAAGAGACTGCTTATCTAAGGGTTGCATTGTAAAGGATATTTTTGTTCGCTACAACAGCAGCGAGAAGTTGAAGATTTCTGCTGCAACTGACATGCGAACATGCTACATACAACATGCTGGCCACGAGAAACACACGGTTGAAGGAGACCAAGACATGGCTTTGTGCAAA
Organism: Micropterix facetella; assembly: GCA_027564375.1. Taxonomy (NCBI): domain Eukaryota; kingdom Metazoa; phylum Arthropoda; class Insecta; order Lepidoptera; family Micropterigidae; genus Micropterix; species Micropterix facetella. The sequence continues at coordinate 11,209,155 of JAOPUG010000042.1, read as the reverse complement.
GTAAGGCTTAACGGAACGAAACTGATTATTAGCGGGAGTAACGACGAAAGATTTCTTCATCTTGTAGAATGCAACTATTTGTGCACACAAGGAGTTTTCCCAATGCGCTCTTGTCGTTAATTTGGGAGTGCTGGTATGTCTAGATTACTGGCTGGGCATGCAGTGACGATGGACTACGGGGGTGTAGTCGGTGGCTAATGTCATCTCTTCTTTCTTCAGAGATATATATCGTTTTCTATTTATTTATTTATTCATTTTTTTAATTTTTATTGTAGCTATATATTTTTCCTCACGCTTGCTATTTCATATGACCCTTTGAAACAGAGGAGTTTCAAAGAGAGTGCATTGATTTTTTTTTGCTTATAACTCGAGAACGAATGACACAAATAAATGATATTGGTACCAATAGATTCCCCATTATCGAATTCTTAATAGAAATCCGTTATATATGTCATCGCTTTAGTTCTCGAAATATTCAACTTCGAAATGTTTGTATTGACAATTTTTCCTCCTTATACTTGTCTGACATTTTGTGTATGATATCGCGAAGATTATTTGACAGATTTTGATCTCGTATAGCATATTTTTATAACCTAATGGAATATGTAAGCTATATATAGGCAAAACCTTTATCAAATCAGTTTAGTGGTTTTGGAGTTAATAACACACAGTCAGACATTGAATTTTATAGTATGTAAGGATATTTATCCCACCAGTTGGTATTTTATCCCGGTAATTGTTGTACAGAAAAACGATTTTGTTTCGTTGTACAATTTGAATTAATAAATTATTATAAAAACGAAAATGTCTAAGCATACGCTTAATGATTTCTAACTAGCTACTTAGAGTACCTACTTAGGTACTAGGTAATTTGCTGAAAGAGTCATTTAACCGTTGCTAAAAGAATAATTTAGGATATGTGTGAGAGCTGAAAAAATCAGCTTGAGGATGGGAACTATGACTTTAAAGCTAGGTAGGTGGTCACAGCCGACAGCATTCGTTTTTATGTCCCAAACAAACCGTCGACGACGGGAGTGGCAGGAGATAAATTGAACAAAGGGACATCATACCTTGTGTCTTGCTGCATGTTAGAGATGGGCCCTCATTCGATGCAACAGAGGTCAAGAGTTATGAAGGGTTTGCCAGAGATCAATATTAGATCCCGATATCTTTTCACACCACTGGAATTTACAAAATTTCAGGTATTGCTAGATTTGATTTTTCTATATTTCTACAAATGTAATTGTTTCTACAAATCTCTATTGGAATTGCGTCATAATTGATTGCAAAAAAAATCCCAGTGTTTTGGCCCGTTCGTGTCCGTAGTATTACGTAGGACGGGTCGTAGTATTACATAGTCTGATGCGAGCTGTGCGTTTGTTTGTCCGTCCGAAGACTTCCGATCTTAATCAAATTTGGTAAGCGGCCTCCCTGGGCGATCCTAAGCGGCCTCCCTGGGGCATCAAATTCGATTCCTGGTGTCGCTGCAGGTGCATCCTGGTTTACTTGACATGGAGGAGGATCTGATCAATAGGTAGAGGAAGCATAGTGTATATGGCTATTTTTGGAATCGTGGTGACTACAGAGACTTATTGGAATATTTTGAAAAGTCAGCAGTTACCAATCACGGGACGTGCCAAAGTTACCGATGTATATTGCTAATTTTCTTGTTATTATAATCATCTAACAATGCTGCAGTTAGCTTACGCTGTTACATATTTAGATTTATACGATCTCGTTCAGCCATTTAATTTTAATTTAGTCAGTGATCCAAGGGCTTAGACATGTTTTATTATAATGCTTTTAATTGGTACGTGATGATCGTATAGTGACTCAATAAAAGAGTTAAATTAATTAACCTTATCATCGATATTGGACTTCTAATTCTAACCTCAAACGTCTGCCATGTTCCAAATATCAGTTAGAATTGGTCACCATCGATGCGCTTAAGATCTCGGAATCGCATAAATTCTGGTGGTTATTTGAGGCTACATATTTTATGACATGTAGAAGAGGTCATGGCTTAAAAACCCAGAAGAGCGTATTGTCCATGAGTTTTAAACTGCTCAGGGGATGATATCATTTTAATTATTAAGTGCAGAAGTCTGTGTGATATTTCCTCGTGGTGTGGAGATATAAAAGTAGCATGCGGCTTTCGACGTAGTGCCGTTGAGGGGAGAAATACAACTCTTCTCCCTACCTCTCTTCCTTTCAGTTCTCCCCACTCTCCATTCAAGAAAACATTGCAGTAGTATTTTTCTCCCCAAGTACACATTAAAGGAGTCGCATTTTCTTAAGAGGCGGCCATAAAGGTGACCTCTGCAGTGACGATACAATTGTGAATGCACCCAGCAAGTGTGCAATAAAAATCAATGTCGCGTTAAGGCCGGTCCACAGCCAAGAGAAACTGTCCCTGCATCCACTAATTTCACGTCTTTATTAACGCGTACAACGCCCGGAGTCTCTCGTAGGTTGTACTTTATTATTTTATCTCCATATGTCTAGGAAGACTATAGATAAGGTAATGCTTCGAAAGCTGTCTCCTACTCTCTACGCAGCCGATGCTGTGCTCGACCGTTATCCGGCAAAGATACGACTGCTGATTCTGTAGATATACTTCAAATTTAAAGTCATATACGTGTCACCATGGGCATGCCCAGGAACTGGAAATCAGATGGGCACACTATCTGTCGAGGGACCGCCTTCATAAGAGTCGTTGCTCTGCAATTTTCATGTTTAATATTGGGAAACACATGCTCAAAAGCAGTTCATTAAAGGCATACATAATTTGCCTGTAACGTGCTGAATTTACTTTAAGTAATAGAGTTTTATTAAATGAGAGATATTCTTAGACTTTTTTTAAGTCAAATAAACGATCTTTTTTTCTACTTACATGTATTTTGCAAGAATGACAACGGATTCTTACCGCGTGGAACTAGGCGATAGTTACATTTGCAAACAGTTACTTACATATAAATTGTTGATTAAGATTGCTATCAAGACGACTAGGGTATCAGCTTACGCACCATATTGTGAAACTTCGTTTGAAAAATACCTAATAATATTCAATTGAAACTACAACAAACTTAAAATTAACCACGTTGTCGTCGTTCCTTGCAGTACGTAAGAGACACATATTGATTAAATTTAAATGAGTACCTACTTTTAGTTAAATATTTTGGTACCTATTCGGTAAAAATAATGTAAAAGTGAATGTAAATGGGGTTAAAATAGTTAAATATTCAATTAATATAAACACGGCCCAAAATCTCGGAAAAAGAAGGCCTATTCTGTAAATATGTACGTTTTGTTTATTTCTTTATTTACACCTAATAACAAAGTGCATAATATGACAATATTTGACTTTACTATTAAGAGCATATAGCTACTTTAACGAACTTTTGCAGCCAAAAAAAGCTTTAAGAAAACAGTCCTAATTATAAATCTTGGGAAAACTAGATATTTTATATTCCAACAATCATAAAGTATAATGGTTACTTATTTTAATACATTTAACATGGAGCATTTCAAGTTTTAATGTTCATTCTGTTACATTTTCAATGAATTAACTGATAAATTCCGGATTTCTGGGTTATAGAAAGAGCTCCCGTCCAATATAAGACACGCACCAATGCTTTCTACTTTTTAAGTATCTCTGAAAAAGCATTTCATGTCTCTAAATTCCTAGTTATCCTATATATCATCCCATCCTCTCCATGCTCCTTGCGGACATTTCTCTAAATCTTTATTATTTTTTTAAAAATTGGTATTTTTGCAATGATATATTTTGGTCAGGTATTAAGTATTCCTGTTTTCTTAAGTATTAAGTTTTCCTAAACTATTTCACATCCAGGACGGTTAGCTGTAAGAGGTTGTAACTTATGCAATAAGTCCGCCTGTTGTTTGTTTTATTTTAAAATGTACAATAAAGAATTTTTGTCTATCTATCTATAAACGATTATCTAAGCTATTTTTTTGGTTAACTGAATAACCATTAACTAAGTGGATGATTTGATTAACTGTGCCCAGTACTGAAAACATATATCGGAGTCACACACACTATTTTAACACGTTTGCGAGTCTCCACTACACTCATACTACACACCGTTGATAAAAGTGTGTTAGTATCTACGGATGAAAGATCTTTGATTCACGATTGGCTCAATGGCTCTGTATCTACTACCCTCAATTCCCAGAGTGGCAATTTCCATCCGAACACGCGGTGGACACCCGCCAAAATCTCCAATAAGATTTATAGTGATTACTGACAGGATTAAGGTTCTCACCCCCAGGCAGGATTGAATGTGAACGGGGAGAAGAAGGAGGAGGGGGGAGAGGGAGTAATCGACCCAATGCTCGAGACGCTATATCTTCTAGTTGTTGATCTTTGAATGCTTAATCTCACCAATATCACGGTTTGACCAAAGTAGAAACTTTCAAAAATTAAACTTACTTTAATTAACTTGAAAGTTACGTAAGTATATTATGACAGCAAGTTATGGGTAGGTAAGCACTAAGAATACTCGAAAAATATCTGTTCGTAGTCCCACATTTGCAGCAATATTAGCAATTATTTAAGTTTAATATACATATTACATAAAGTTTTAAAGTGCACTTTGACTAACGTCAAATTTTGTAAAACTCCCAAATAATGGGAGAATTACATGTCAGAAGACGGTGAAAACTTTCGAAAATTCTTTTACTGATCTAACATTCATATCGCTATACTTAACCCATATAATGTCAAATTCAATAAGTTTAAAAACGTTTTAAGCGAATTGTATCGTTTTCATAATGTACCAGTTACTTCGCCCACCCTGCTGGGGAGGGGTGAAGTCTTACAATCGTGCGAATATTTAACAACATTAAATCGTACAAAAAGCCTTTTCTCGACGTTCCACAGTAAACAGACAGGCACATTTTTTGTGGTTTATATGGACTCTAGGACATGAAATTAAAACGTCCAAAAAGAATTTTCTCGACGTTTCACGTGTCCGAGAGTCCTGCCAAACTAAAAAGAAATTAATGCCCGGCCATCAGGATATGTAGCTGTTACTATGCTCGATAACTCGATTAAATTATATTCAATGGACAATTGCGGTCATTGCGTAGAGCCCAGTTAATTTTGGGATCTGTATGACCTAATTATTTTATTAATATTTTTATTTAATTGATTAAATGGCGACCATCAGTAGTAGTCTATGAAGGAACCAACTGGCCTCGTTGCGTTGGTATAAAGATAAGATAAGGCAAATGTATTTTTTCTGCATAAAAACTTAGCTCTTAGACAAATATTGGCATATATGTTGCCGAATACAAAATGTAAAAGGTAATTATTGATTGCTAAGTTAGAATATAACTTAAGGTTTGAAGTTCTGTAATCAAAGGGATACCTAAACTAGTAAAAATGAAATTTACTTGTATCTTAGGTATCTAGTTAGTTTATTAATGTGGGTTGCTGCGAAAATATGTGCAATATGTACAATGACAATAATAGAGGTATATCACGAATTAGTATCCGATACGGCCGCTAGATGGCGTCAAAGAGTCGTTTAACATTTTTAGGGCTTAAAACGGAATAAACGTTGGAAATTGCAAAAAAAAAAAATATTGGCCATAATGAGATGCTTAAAATGAGTTAGGTACATATCGCCCTGGATCAATCCATCAGTTTATACAAATATGACGAGGTCATATATCCATACATACAAGAAAATATACATACATATGGGCCAAAGTTTGACTTGGGGTTTCCCCTGCCAAGTTTTTCTTTAAAATTCAAATCTTAAAATCATAGAGCCATTTTGGCTTGTTTTATAGATATTTCTCAGTGTATTACTCATAAGATAAAGAAACAATTTAAAAACTTTAATGAAATCAAGCTGTGTAACTTTATCTAAATATTCGTATAATATTATAGTTGACACATTTGTAATTTTAAAATTATTTTGATTATGGGATGTATTATTTTGGTACTTCCGAACGCGTTTCTGCAAGTTAGGGGTGACAGCCAATAACCAGTGTTTAGGAGAAATCATTTCTGGCAGATATCCAACTAGGCTTGTTCCGATCTATGTTTATTATTTTTTTTATTTTGTTACTTCGGCCACCCAAGTGGACAAGTCTTGAAATCCTGCGCGAAAAATGTTAGTAAGTACGATAATTCGAGCAAACTGCGTCGGATTTAGAAAAATCTTTCGGCATTCAATAATTATGGCTAATGCGCATAGACCATTTGATTTTCGGGTATATACGTCGTACAGTTTATTTTTTATTGTAATAAATAAAATAATTCAATTAATTGATGGGTCGTTGGGCGAGCGCTGGAGTATCAGGTGAACATACGTGCTACGGCGGTTCATTTATACATGATTACGTCATTCACCACGCCCCGGAAGCCCAAGCGCGAGCGAGAAGCAGCGCTGCAATCGGTATCGCTCGAGATATTTGCGGGCAACTCGTGTGACGCGAGCCCACGTCTTGCCACTTCGTATGGCACCTAATATCGACGCGGAGAAATGACTAGCCACGTGTTAGATAGATAAAATTAGATGGAGATTTTTCGAAGTCGGAGGGGAAGTGAGTAAATATTTTAACTAGGTATAAAATGTTATATTAATATTTAGATAAACGTTTAAACTTAAGTATGAATAAAAGATTTATTTATTAATCTTCATATCTTATGAGTAATATAGCCGGAGAAATATCGATGAAAACAAGACAAAGTGGCTATAAGAGTTTTGTATTATACTTTTTTAAAATAACATATCGCTAAAATAACATAGTTTTCTGTGAAGACTGGAAGATATGTTCATACTACTTCGGCCACCTAAGTGTCCAAATCTTGAAATACTACTTAGTTTTATGCACGATAAATTTAGTTAACTAATTTCGATTTTTAAAAATATTTTAGCAATTGATATATATATGGCCAATGCGCAAAACCCATTTAATTTTGGGGTATATATAGCCAAAGGTACATTTGTATTCTTATAAATTAAATACAATTAATTGAGTTGTGTTTTTTGCTCGCGCTGGGCTATCAGTGCAACATACTCGATCAGGCGATCATATACGCGCAGCCCGCCAGCGAGATGCTGATAGCGATCAGCGTCTCGCTTGCTCGCCGGCGGGTCATGCAGAGAGCGCCTCACGATATATTTCTTAAGAAATAAATAAATAAATGATCACCTCATCTATGATCCCCTGATAGCTCAACGCTCGCACAAACTCGTACACGATAAGTCGAATAAACTGCGTCCGATATATAAAAATCTTTCGGTAATCGATAGTTATGGCCAATGCACAGAGCCTAAGCCCCTCTGCCGCCCGCGGCGAGGAGCGCTGTCTTCCGCTACTGAGGCAGTCACCGAGGCCCACTCGGACGCCGCATGCGCAAACTCTAGAAAAAAAGTCACACGGGGATTGGTCTGGTAAATACGGAGGGAGGGGAAAGATAGTCCACCCCTGAGAATACAATCTTCAGGCCACAATACTCCATGAAAGCACTCACTAGCATGCTTATATTGTCTCTATCTAGTGTTAACGCCTCGTGTGCAAGACTCGGTTGGAAGCTTTGATTAGCGCTATTGCAAGTAACGATAGATTTATTCATATCGACGATTTACCTTTGCAAAATAAAGCACAATATGTTTGGTTAAATCAACGAGTTAATTCATGTCTAATGGTGTATTCAAAGTGTCAAATTAAAAAAACGTCGAATTCATGGACACAAAATTATTTGCATTTCATATGTTTTCCCTTTCATCGTGTTTATTGTGAGTAACATCAAACAAGTCACAATCAACCACACAAAGTTTTTGGAATGCTTTTTCTCTCAGAGCAATTAAAACGGAAGAATATTTTGGACGTCATGAGATTTACCCCTGACGTAACATTTGAACCCCTTCCACATAGTAATTCCTCTTAATTGAGGGAGTCATTACACGAGTGGCACGATGGATTTCTCGTGGTTTAGATGCTCACTTCAGGTAGTTATTTTAAACAATCCTCAACATCTTAATATATTATACATACATAAATAAAATAATCATATGGGCGGAAGTTTAACAAACCCTTGGGTTTTCCCCTTCCCCAGTTTACTGTTGAATGCATGCGAGCCTTGGCACAAGATTATATTACATAATATAAACATTTTAATTAGGTATTTTTTAAAGAAGTCATGAAAATTTCTTTGTTGGGTCGTCTTGTAAAATGTTGGGTACTTGTAAATGTTGGGTTATAATCACTTGCACCCGAATCTATAGTCGAGTATCGATCATTGCTTGAGTCCTTACTCAACCAAGTATTACGCAGGTTCCAAGTAGTATTAAGTATAGGATGCGTCCTGTACTCGAAAATTCGTCATCGACTCAGTTAATACTCGAGTAGAAGGAAAAACATGAAAAAAATATTCCTTTACTATAGCAGCACTCGTGATGTATTTGCCTTACAACTTAAAATACAGAAAAATATTGTATGTCCCAAGATGTACGAAAATAAATTACTCATTTTTTACCTATACTTCATCTAAAATTATAATTAAAATTTACAGAGAATGTTTATTCCTATTGTTAAGGTTGTTATTTTATAAAATATGAATTAAATTTTTAGTTTTATTCATAGCCGGCGATTTTAAAAAACACGCCATTATGGTGTCTGTCACGACTTAATAGTTCGATTCTAACCTCATATATTCTTTTGAATTATTCCTCTATTCTTTTTTCCTTACACCGGATTTTGCACATTTCAACTCCGTCATTTCAATACGTAAACACAAAAAATTACACATGCGCCAACGCAAATAAACGAAAAGTTTTGACAGCTCTTGCCAAGTAGCTCTCAAGTACCTATCGTCAAACGGATACTAAGCTCTAAGTAATACTTGAGTATTACTCGCCTTCCCAATGCTCGACTATAAAATGAAAACTGGTAGTTAAGCATTAGCTATTTTGTAGCAAAATAGCTAGCAATTAGCTATTTTGAAACGTCGATGCATACTCATCATAGTAATTAAACAAACAAACGATTTTGTTTCGTTTTTTTTTTTTTGTACAAAGAGAATAAACTTTTGTCACCAGGCAGGACATAAATTAATCAGCTGAGAAGGAAGACACAAAACTTTGCTGCGGGCGTTTCTTCCTCTATTTAGACTCTCTCTCTCTCATTCTCTCTCGTACTTGTCGCGAAACTTCATAATCCGCAAGTATTAAAGCATCTGAAACTTCGTGAAACTTCCTTTTTGAAGAAAATCCGACCTCTGCAGCTAATTAATGGCGACACAATGCCTGCTCACACTCAATGAACTATATTTAGCATAATTAATTATAGAAATAAAAATATGAATTCAAAATCACGTATAAGTTCTGTTGAAGATGTAAAAAGCAAAGCAGATCGATCAGAAAACAAACAAACCAGTGATGTGCAAGTACTGCAGATGACAGACTATTCTCGAAACTCGACACAGAATCACAAACACGGCGTGTCCATAAGTGGGCACAGAGTTTACAGATCGTTCGATTTCATCACATGCATCACCTGCCTTATCTTTTACTAGATAACAAACAGATCAGTGATATGCCAGCACTGCAGATGACAGACTATTCTTGAAACTCAACACAGAATTACAAACATGGCGTGTCCACAAGAGGACACAGGGTTTGTAGATCGTTCGATTTCATCACCTGCATCACCTGCATTATCACTAACTAGATAACAAAAAGATCAGTGATGTGCAAGCACTGCAGATGACAGACTATTCTCGAAACTCGATACAGAATCACAAACATGGCGTGTCCACAAGTGGGCACAGGGTTGGTAGATCGTTCGATTTAATCATCTGCATCGGCCCACTTAGGTACTACACCAGATTAACAACACTGTCCAGTTCCTCGAGCTGTTGAACTCAAGAGAAGTCTCAATAGTAAACGAGTATTTTTGTTTCGCGTTATCTTCTTCCTCATCTTCTATTTGAACCTTGAGAAAATTGTTTAAATTGCAATATTGCGCTGGTCATATACGGCGTTGTCTTAACCATAAATAGAAGTTTTATGAAAATCATGGCAAATGCAACGCGTCGCGGCGCACGGCGGCTCGACGCCGACGACGCTCTCATAATAGTTGATATACAGACCGCTAGCGTGCGCTGCGTGATCGAATTGTCCACGGGCTGGCATAAGATTATATGGCGCTGATCGCCAGATGGTTCCGTGGTGTAGCGGTTATCACATCTGCTTTACACGCAGAAGGTCGCCGGTTCGATCCCGGCCGGAATCACATTTTTTCAAAATTAAAATAGCAAAAATGCGAATTTATTTTATCTAAACATTATATCTCAAAGCTCCTTCAAAAGGCGCATTGCATGTTTGGTCTCTATAAACTCAAGAATTGCCGGACAGATTCTAATTTATTTATCACTATTGGTTAGGCCATCTTTCGGGGAAGGTAACCTCTAAAGAACATTAATGTCTGTGGAAAGGGGACTAATTAGTGATGAGTTTAGTTTATTGAGTCGATAGAAAACGTCCACGCTTGTGTGAATTTTAAAAGATTTATAACTTAAAGTAAAGCGACATTTAAATAGGTACATGTGTTACTTACCGAGAGCAAAACCCGGACTTCTTCAAAACAAATTTTAAAACCAAGACTAATTTCATAACCAGCTATTAATCCTTAAAGAAATCCGTCTTTGTGTTAGCTCAGATCTAACGTAGATAGAATATGTCCA
>JAOPUG010000042.1:11179602-11190380 GCA_027564375.1 Micropterix facetella | reverse complement strand
AAAACTTCAGCTACTTCCCTTATTGTATTGCCATTTAAAACTTCCTTAACAGCTTTCCGTAACGTATCTTCAGAAAATTTTGCTCGCTTTCTTCCTGTTTTGCTTCGCCCCACTGAAATAAAACAAACTACATGTGAATATTAAATTTATGAAAATACCCGAAAATAATAACACATAGCGTGTACCTTCGGACACGTCCGAAGGTACACGTCAGAGAACGTCCAATGGTACAAGCTTCTACCTATTCTGTTAGAATTTTAAATTATCACATTGTGATTATAAAAAAATAACCTAAAATGCACATTTCCAAATTACTAAAAGTATAAGCTTTCTTGAGCTAGACGATTACATAATAATTTACCACCTTAACCCACGTGAAAATTCAATTAAATTAACATTAAAAAACTTACTTTTTGTATGAAAAAACTTCAACGGTCTTTTCTCAGCACAATTTTGACAGAAGTGAGCATATTATAAATCTGTGTTGCCATATGTCGAAAACAGTGTTAGAAATTGTCGACATAATTAAATTAAATGATACCAGTACGGATAAAATAATACTGTCCAATGGTACATGCGTCCGATGGTACACGACTTGCCCCTATACATAATTGTGTAATTATATATTATTTTAAATTATATGAATCTTTATCTTGAGATATTTTTTCCTGAATATTAGATTTATACGACGTGTTTTACTTGCATTATCCAATGTTTTGAAGTAGCTGTGTTGAAATGCAATAGATAGCTGTGTTTTTTACCAAACTTGTTTTTTAAATTTTCAACTAAAAGACATAACTTAGTTACTTGTAATAATTGCCAATTTATGATTATATTAGCAATAATTTGACATAACTCTTATTCTTGTAACATGGTTTCGAGCCTAGGCTTATTTTAGGTACAGCCAATCCTCTTTGTCATTGAGTAGGGACAATAATCCTCTTTTCAGAGCGTCGGCAAAATTTTATGTCTGATATTAATAACAACTTAGAAATAGTAACTTTTTCTCAATAATGCAACAAACGGACTTATAGTTAAATTACAATTTCTTACAGCAAAACTTCGTGGAATTGAAAGAATGTGGGTAGGTATCACAAGAGTAAAATATACAATAATTATAATAGATAAATAACAAAAAATTAAATAAACTAGAATACAAGCCCGTTCATAACGAGTTGTTGGCTAGGAGCTGGATTTCCGATCCTAAAAAGAACACTTCTTAAAGTGCGTAAATCGGTCGCTCGGTAGAATCGCCGAGGACAATACAGATAATAAATAATAATCGTGTGTTTCCTATGATGACAGGTAAAAAATATCACTAATGATCTTTCGGTCGGCTCATAACATAACGCTGAGTGAAGCTGTTGGCTGGGCGGTAGTAGCCAAGAGGTCCGGACGTCCCGGCCACGGCAAGCTGGACATTGCTATCCCACAATTTTGGCTTGTCGCTTTCAAATATTCGTTACGTTTTAATCGCTTAATATATACGCTCGCAACGTGATTAAAATATTCAGCGAAACGGCACGCGACATGGAGGCGTATCACATCAGATCCTACTATTTGTCTCTTACCTGCATCTACGTACCCAATTACGCTAGAAATAACAGTGTTCTAACAGTTGGGTTTGGGTTTCTAATAATTCTGTTTGGGCCTGATTTCCTTTTCGTGTTTTCTTTGATCGGCCCAACTTATGGTCCACAGTTCAGTTTCCATCAGGTAGCCTCCTCGAACAGGGACTTAACCTGGAAGGGCCACTGTGAACACTGCCTACGGTTTTAAAATGCAGTCGTTGACAGATTGGATCGGAAGTGCGGATCCAAGGGAATAACATCTCGGGTGGAATCGGACGTATATTCTTGCACTAGCCGGTTTGTTAACCACGCTGCTCAAGTGGCAAACAACCGGGGGAGTCTGGACACATACGTGTCCTAAGACAGTGTGGGGGAGGGGGTAGATTTTGTCCAGATGTCACCTATCCTTAGAAGCGATCCGTTGGCCACCCGATTCCAAGTGAACTTGACGGACAAAGGGCGCCTTGGATCCGCAATAAATTCAAGTTACGAATTACCACCAACATCAGATAGAGACCGCGCCAGCGACCTCGACCCTGTAACCTGCCTGGAGGATGGAGAAATCCGTCCAAATCTGGTAGTAAGGGCGCGAGGATTGCCCCAAGGATTGAACTCCCGGTACCTCGTGGTGAGGCGTTGGATCTTACAGCGCGTTCACACGTTGCGGTTTACCGATTCGGTTTTCGTATGGTTTCCAGTGGCGTATGCAAAGATATGGTTGTATTCACACGGTTCGTCAAAACCTGATGCAGTAAAAATCCCGATTCGTTTATGCTGCCATGTTTTTCCACAAACTTAATCTACGGTACTACTGATTTGGAGAAACGAATTAACAAGCATATTAATGTGAATACACATACGTCTTTTGCTGTATTCGGTAAATCGTGTACTAAAACTGAATCAGTAAACCGGATATGTGTGAACGCACTATTACGGGCTGTTAGCGTAGTTTGACTTGTGGATTTTATTCATCCTCAAAGTCCTTGCACTCATGCCACAGGAGACAAGACGACTACAGTCGTTATGACTTCCTAGAGTAGCAGGTTTACCAGTAAGTTTTGAGAATGTCCCCGAACGTTGCTAACCATAATATTTGAGTCGGCGCAGTGAATGAGTACATACGTAAATGCTGAAAATATCAACTGGCAATGTTAATAGAACATAATATTATGTTTATCTCTTTCAAGCACCCACCCGCGTCCTTTTATTAGAAAGAGAACGACACAAAATTAGTTTGAGCTAATAAATGGGTAATTATGAAAAAAATACTTGCTATTTTTTAAATATCTGGATTTAAAAAATCAGCAAAGAACGAAGGAAATGCAAGGATGGGATAAGATGAAGGATAACTTTAAGTTAAGGGCTACTGTCCACGGAAACCACATGTCATACGCATGCTATCGTGACATGCTAGCGTTCGTCATGAAGCACGTGCGGCAGCATGTCACTACTGAGGCGTATTGCAAGACGCAAACACATGTTTATTTTACAAAAATGACAGCCTCAGCAGCCAATTTTGTTCTTTTTGTTTAATCTTTTTCAATAATTGTTTTTTTATATGAAATAATTCTTTTTTTTCGTTAATAATTACTTTTTATTTTATACTAGAGGATATCCTGGTTATAGGATGTAGGTATGGTACTTCTAATAAATATCTTCTAATAAAGTTGTATGCTATAATCACATCTTCTTCATCACTTGACATTTTGCCAATGAAAAGACGTTGTTTTGCGATACTACTTGAAAGAAACTGAACCGTTTTGTTGCTTGCATGTCGATTGTATGACGATTACGTGGACACATGCGAAGATGCAAAATACGTTTGTCGTATTGTGTAGCTTGCATGCATTCAAATGATGCCGCCGTGGACAGGAGGCCTATAGGGACATGATATGCTTTTTTAGCGACACTTAAAATATAGAAACCATTGGTGCGTTTCTGATATCGGACGGGAGCTGGTTCTATAGTCCAGCTACATGAAATGTGTAGGGATATGTAAAAATAGAAGAACTATGAGTGGAAATCACAACTTTACTATCATAACTGGAACTGAGTGGAAAACCATGCCTTCTTTAGTGTGAAGAGTGATTTTTTAGGATAAGTCATAGGGAACGGTGGGATCGTCGAGTATTTTGTTAAGAGCAGGATGTGCAAGTTTCTAATTTTAGGTATTCGAAGCACATGAAGTCTTCTTCTTCTCACAATATCACTGTCCCTAAATTCGTGGTCGTCTTAGTGTGTCCTCTTCTAGATTTGCAGTCTGATATTAATTGATGAAGGACTTATTTGTTTTTCTTTTTTTTTAAGGTTTCGTCCAGCATATCGCCGACACTGATTTCCTCTTCGACCTCTCCCTGAAGAACTGTGACTTTCTCCTGAATTGGCCCACCGTCCAAAGTCTTCACTCCTACAATGGAACATTTGACCTCATCCTCCTCGAGGTATTCAACAGCGACTGCGCCCTTGGCTACGTCCACAAATTCAAAGCTCCATTCGTCGGCTTGACCTCTCACATCCCAGTACCGTGGACATACGACAGAATCGGCTCGCCGGACAACCCCTCGCACGTCCCGAATTTCTTCTTGGAAAACGGAAGGAAGATGACGTTCGCGCAGCGAGTGGAAAACTTCGTATTTTCGTTCATCTACAAAATCTTCTACAATGTGAAAGTGCAGATGGCCGAGCAGGAGATGCTGAAGAAGCATTTCCCGGGTATGCCGCCGCTGAAGGACATCGCGAAGAACATAAGCTTGGTGATTACAAACACTCATCTATCGCTTTTTGGGGCGCAAGCGATGACTCCGAATCTCATAGAAGCCGGAGGATTTTTCATTGGGGATTCCAAGAAGCTGGATCAGGTGAGTTGCATATTGTTAACATCGATTAATTTATTTTTTTTGATATTGTAAATGTCTGATTATTTTTGTAATTGTTGCTTAGAACATCATTTTTGTCTCTTATTACGCCTATGCACATATTTGATATTTTGGCAAGTCATCTTCATTTCACTATATTGATTTGTTAGATGTATGCTGGCGCAGCTCCAGTTTATACATATTAATATAGACTATACTGGCAGCTGGCAGACATGATAGTATTATGGAAAAGTAATGGAAAACCACCACTTTATTATTCGTAGTCACACTATGGTTTCGATTTCGATAGCCTTCTAGGCTAGAGAAGTGAAACTTCGAGTCATGGTCGCCACGTTCAGAATGAGTTATCATTATCATCGTTTTATATTTAGTACTGTATCACATACAACTTTTGTATTTCACATACATACAACTTTTATATTTCAAACCTATGCAAAAAACGGGCTCAGCTTAGCTGCTACACGACTACCGTTTTGATTATTTTCAGCCTAAGCAAATCTCAGAAACCCAAGGGTTTATCAAAATTCGGCGCATATATTTATTTTGTCTTTCTAAAAAAATATATCTTTATAAAATAAAATAAAATAATCCAAATTCTTCTTTCCGCTCAATGACATTTATCTTAGCAGAAACGCAAACCGCTTCGCCGCGAGTCGTATCGTGCATTTCATTTCGAAATACCTCTAAGAGTATGTATACTATATTAATATGTTCAGGATAGTCTAGAACAACTAAGCACCGTTAATAATAAGTATTTCTTTTTATTATTTCCACCGTTTGTTCCGTTATAAGCTCTAAAAATTAATAAAAAACTGATTTTATGGGGATATTTTGTATACCAAATTTGTATGGCAGGTACCCCAATTGTAGGTCGTACATACCTCAAAATCAACCGTGCTCGCGCATTGTCCATAACTATCGATGGCGAAAGATTTTTTTTAAACGAATGTAGTTTACTCGAGTTATCTTGCATAGTAACATCCATACATCCAAACATACGGACGCAAATTTCTTTTTGGTTTAGATGGACTCTAGGACATGTAAAACGTCGAGAAAAGTATTTTTGGACGTTTTAATTTCATGTCCTAGATTCAATCGAAACCACAAAAAAATGTGTCTGTCTGTCTGCATGTACGACAAGTGGAATACGATAAGCCCTGTGACGTCATGCTAAATCAAATATGGCGGGTCGTTCTAAAAACGTTGTAAGTATATTTAAAATAAAATTAGTTTAACATGTTCTATGTAGTTTTACCATGTTAATAGGAGTTGATTAGCTTAAGCTTATGCTGTTAAACTGTCGTAAACACGAATCAATGTGTAATTCTTTAAAGGTGTTTTCATCACTCTTCCGAGTCAATTTTTTCACTATGAAAAGTTATCGAAAGTTCGAAAAAAAGTGGAACTCTGTTAGAGCAATATATGACGACTATCATGGATTATGGGTGTGTACTGTGAAATTTGTGGTCAAGCATTATTGTGCAGCAGCATTTTCGAAAAGCAACTGACCAGACTGTTGTTAAAAAAAGTCCGCCATCACTGTTTTGCATTCTTGACAGCAAAGATTTGTCTTACTCAAATGCCAAGCTTTAATGGATAATACCGACATAGGACTTCATATTTGAAACTGGCAGCTAACCCCAAGGGGTTATCAAACGTCGACCAATAATTAAAACCGCTCGGTTTCGTCACGTCGGTATCAGGCGCTCATGCGGCGACACAAGAAGGTAATATAATGTTCGGTCGCATCTATCGGCTGATATTCGAATCATTTACAAGAAAGCTTGTGGCGACACTCGATAGAAATAGGTTCAAAATACAATGATACCTCTTATATACGTATAGTTCCCTAATACATACGTTTTGCTATTTTGGAAGACTTTAAATTTAACTGAATTGAAATAAAAGAACCGTAGGTCATACATACCCCAAAATCAACTGGTCTCTGCGCATTGACCATAACTCGTTCGCCGAAAGATTTTTGAAATCGGACGTAACTTTACTCGAGTTATCATGCATAGTACAAAACCTCGCAGGATTGTAAGACTTGGCCGTCTCTGGTTAGCCGAAGTAAATACCGCGAATTTTCAATTTTTTCCATTATTACACCAACTAAAATATCCGATAAATAACAATCGACAGAAAGACAAATAAATAACTGATTTTAGAGAGGGAATAATATGACTCCATAATTGGCGTTCCAACTCAAATCGCAAATGTCTTCTTATTCATTATCGGCCACTTCTTTTAAACCGGAGGGCATGTCAAATAAAAGTCAATCAACTCATTTATTCGTACCTACCTATTGAAATAAGTATAGTGCGACAAGGCTGTCGATTAACCGGTGGTTCGGGTTTAAGGCCTTAAACCCTCTTCAGTATTGATCGAAACGCGAAGGCGTCCACGTCGGGTTCTCCTCGTTCGCGATTCCACGAACAAAAAGAGGTCATGCTTTTCGTTTTCGTCGTTTTGTTCGGTGCCGCGACCGCATCGCGGGGCAACGCTTTCAACTACCTGGCCATAAACACGCACTGGGGTGCGAGCCATCACAATTTATACGAGCCAATAGTGCGGGAACTTTCCATCAGAGGACACGCCATAACAGCCGCTACACATCTACCGATCCGAAACACTACAAACAAATATAAAGAAATCAGCCTCGCTGGAACGGTGCCTATATTAAAAGAGCGATTTAATTTCGATATACACGTCTCCGATAACATCGCTAGACAGTTCACCGAGGCGAGCTTACTCGCCGGTCTCGGGCATAAAGCCTGTGAAATCCTTCTATCAAATAAAGAAATCAGAAATTTGATTGAAAATAAGACTAAATTCGACGCTGTGATCGGTTCCCAATTCAACACCGATTGCACAATAGCTATAGCTTATATTCTCAATATCCCGTTCATTGGCATTGCGTCAGACACACTTTTCCCATGGATGTTCGCACGCTTAGGCGTTCCCGACAATCCTTCATATATACCAAACCACAACCTCATCCACGGACACTTTCCAACATTCTTCCAACGAATCGAAAGCATCCTATGCGGGTTTCACAATAGGTGGTCATGGTACAGCCAATTTCAAATACAAGACGTAAAACTACTGAGACAATACATAGCAATCGATCTTCCATCTCTTGAAACAATGGCCAAGGATTCTATGAGGCTTATGCTGACTAATTCACATCCAGTTCTTCACGGAGTACAACCGCTGCCGCCGAACGTTATTCATATTGGAGGCGCGCACATTGGAGAAACCAAACCCTTGGCAGATGTAAGTATTTTGAATCAGGCGAGGGACCAGATGTTTTTAGAAATTGTTTCATATTGTGAAGGCTTCTCGGAAACACTCTGGGTCACGGCATGATGTCAAAGTGGTAGGAATCTTAATCAAATCAAATTACTGTATTTTGTATACATGATGTCAAAATACTTGTTTACGGCATGATGTCAAAGTACACTCTGGGTCACGGCATGATGTCAAAGTGGTAGGAATCTTGATTAAATCAAATTAATGTATTTTGTATACATGATGTCAAAATACTTGTTTACGGCATGATGTCAAAGTACACTCTGGGTCACGGCATGATGATAACGGCATGCCGGCCTTTGCTTAGCAACCATCCTGAAGAGGGATGGATCCGTCTAATCTCGGATATATGCGATGATTGACTGGTCTGATCCAATTGTACCCCGTTAATATGGCATATGCACTCGATGAAAACTTCAGATGGATTGTTGTCTGAGGCACAGGTCGGTCTGCCGGCCTTGCTCAACAACGAATAGCCGGAGGAGTTTGGAAGCGCAATGTGATCTAAGGAAGCGGGGGTAGTTAGATACCTTAAGCTGTTTATCCTTAGAAACGATACGTTGGAGACCCGACCTCGGGTGGCAAGACGAATAGTGGGCGCCTAGGATCCGCGACGTATTCCAGTGAGAAATTGCCGCTGAGGGGCCTCAATCCGGCAGCCTCCCCGAAGAGGGGCTAACCCGTTGAACCGCTATGCGGTCGGATCTGGGGGAACACCTCGGGCGGCCCTGGACAGTTGATGTATTGGCCGGTTTCCCAGTCTTGCGCAACTGACGAATAGCCGGAAGCATCTGGAAGCGTAATGCGACCTAAAATGCGGGGGGGTTGATGTCGACCTGTCGTCACCTATTCTTAGAAATTACCCGTTAGCCACCCCGGATGCTACGGGTTCGCGATATTTCCGAGTGATGTAATGCCGCATTATTACGACAGGTAGAGGTCGTGCAAGCGACTTCGAGCCTTTGACCAAACGAGTGCACGGAGAATCCGTCTAAATTTGGTAGTCATTGAGCGAGGGTGCCCTCTGAGGTGTCTCTGCTCAGGCATCGCCGGGTTGGCCTTCAACGGACAGTGGCGGAACGTGATACGTGGATTTGTGTCATCATTTGTTTTAACGCTCATCTTGAGGCGATATAACGATAGAGTTCATTGAAACGTCTCGGGGGCGGATTCGCCCGTAATAAAATCTTAAAATCAATCCTGTCTTCGTTACCTTGGCATAATTTCTGACATCTTCTAATAATAATATTCGGTCACAACCTTTTGACATTTTTGTCATAGTTATTTATTATATCCATAATATAATATCAATAATAATTAATATATGTCCGTTAAGGTATTCCAAATATGATTCTTAATGAGTAAAAAGTCCAGGTCCTATGGATTCTACTGCCTCAGAAGGCCTAGGCCTGTATCAACACAGTAGTATAGTGGTGCTCTGGTGGTCCAAGAGACAAGAGTTCTTGTGGCCATAAGCAGCCATATCTTAATAACACTAATATATTATTGTATGTATATATAGTTATGTATAGAAGTAAACATTTTAAAAATATATTAGTTATAAATAAGATTAACCGAATTTACCGCATGAAGTTTGTAGAACTCGACATTTCGACGATGTGGCAACCGCCATCGGCCAGGGTAGATTATCCTGGACAATGGCGGTTGCAACATCGCCGAAATGTCGGGCGCTACAAACTTCATGCGATAAAATCGTTTAATCTTATGTATAATGTCAAACAACCGCGATAGTCTATGATTTCGTAAAAATATTAATACCATGGATATCATGCTATCAAAGATAAAGATGACGAAACAAAATAAAAGTGGGCCAATAGATTGCTAGCAATATTATACATTTTTGGGTATCTAGGATGACTAAACAAGGCCCTCTACATACTTTATTTCTATACTTTCCACTGTCTGCCAAAGCACCACCGTCTTCTTCGGCACTCTTGTCGATGTGGATGTCGATGCATTTCCCCCACCTCAGATTTGAGCAT
The DNA here is from genome assembly GCA_027564375.1 of Micropterix facetella. Lineage (NCBI taxonomy): Eukaryota > Metazoa > Arthropoda > Insecta > Lepidoptera > Micropterigidae > Micropterix > Micropterix facetella. The sequence goes on along the minus strand of JAOPUG010000042.1, from coordinate 11,180,618 downwards.
ATTGTAAATGCTCGTCAAGTGAAATGCATAATGTCGTTAGACAGCGATTTTATCGTTGTAAATATCGATGACATAAAATATCATATCGGTAAATATCAATGACAAAGATGATGTATCGGCACCGTGCTTTTCGCTAAACTTTACACATAGCGTAGTACATCGCTATCACCATGAACAAAATGGACTCTAATCACCCGTCGTAGGAAAGAAAAAGAGATAGAGTTTCAAAAAGTCAAAATCGCAGAGATCGAGTCACATTTAGCTGATATGAAAATTCGTAAAAAAAGGTTTTGATTTAAAGGTGTTTGATAAATTACCTGAATGATCCACAAACACGAATATTTCGAACGGGAAAATTTATTTTATCGGCTGACAGCGAGGCGATGACAGCTTCTTTGTTCACACCTGCGTATAGTGCATTACGCTCCCAAAGACTCAGAATTTTCACTTTGCGATCGACGGCTTCGACCAATCAAATAGTTTTATTGAGTAACGTTACAATCCACTGAACGCATGATCGCTTCAACAAGGTTTTTTTATGCGTGCTATTTATCATACGGATTTCAGCGCATAGCCAATAACGAAGCACAATAGTGAATACCTAAAGCGAGGAACGGTACCTCATAGGTCTGATTGTCGCTGCCTTTATGTTGAGTTCTTTACTTATTGCGGTTGGTTGTTAAGGTTCCTGGTATCGTTCATATGCGTACATGTATTCTCAGTCACAAGGGCTTGTCAGCGGTAGTAAAGTAGTATTGTTCGTATAATTGTCTTATTACAAGTACTTGAAAGTCGTTATATAGTTAAAAGGGCCACACTGAAAGTTTCTAAAATGATAACAAAATATTACAACGAATGTCCAAAAATCAATTTATTGTTTCTCATAAAAGGGTGTTTTTTATAGAGGTATAGAACTCTAAGTTGGCCACACTTTTTTACCTGGCGGCCATTTTGTCAGCTGTCAAGTGATTTATGTTTAGTTTGGTTTGGCATTTCAACATGAATAGACTGACGCC
>JAOPUG010000042.1:11027682-11038730 GCA_027564375.1 Micropterix facetella | reverse complement strand
GTACGAACTACTCGCTTCGACTGGAGCAAATCACACGCGAAAAATCAGAAACAATGCAACAGGACCGTTCGGCGCGATCTCTTGTCACTGATTTAAGTATGCATTTTAATAGTGACATAATGAACTACATTATCATATACACTTATAAGTTTATTTATTGCAACACACGACTAGAAAATATCGAAAATAACGAGGTGTTACATTAAATAAATACCATTGTAATTAGCTAATTAATGCATTATTTTCATTTCGTACACTATTTTCTTATAAATATGCCGGTTGACTTAAAGAAATTGCGTAACTAGCAATAAGTCCGCCATTGTATGTAACTATAATACAATCAAGAGATTTTCATTCATTCATTCATTCATGTATCACCCACTTCCAGGATGTCTCTATTAAAAAACTCATTATGTAATAAACAATATCGACAATGCCGGTAATATTTTATCGACATTTCTTTATGCGACACTGCGTTACTAAGGATTTGAGTGAGAGATCGTAAAAGCATACGGGTGCGAAAGAGATATCATGATTATAATGATTTATGACCGTAGTCATCACTTTGTCTGACGCCCACTAGGTGCATAGCAAGTACTATTTATATTGTCTGCAAGTGACTCGCAATGTTTATTCCACTTCATATCGCCATTAATGTGAACTCAAAAAAATGGTGTTACTTACCGCATTTAATTTAATACCATCTATTCGTACATGTGTTTGGCCTTCTTAACTATTTTGTGTATTCAAAAAAATAATTGGCTGAGCGAAGTGAAGCTTTACGAAACCCAGGAGTTGGTTATAAGATTGGGGCGAATCCGCCACCCCGATGTGTTTCAACGAACTCTATCGTTATATCTCCTCGAGATGAGCGTAATAAATATGTTATGATACAATTCACGTATCAAGCTCCACCACTGCCCGTCATAGGCCATCCCTTACGACGTGCACTGAATAAAGACACGCACTGCACTGAATAAAGACATTGAAATCTTTGAAACAGTGCGGCCACATGAGTTACTTTTACGTCCATTGTGATATGTATTTCAGACCCAAAAGTTTTGAACAGCGGTGGTATTTTTAAATGTATTATTTTATGGTATATTTGGCATTTAAAAAAAACAAACGCATTTTTTATTGCATAGATTAGCAAATACAATGGAAGGCGAGATATCTAAAAATAGTGGTTGTCACTACACAGAAAAATATTAGACAGTTTGTTAACAACAATGAGCTGCGTGAAAAATCTTACAAACAAGGATTAAAAACAGATTAAGAGATGTGTGCATATAAAAAAAGAATGTAGTATTCTTCTTTTATGAACACTGTTTTCATTACTGCATGTACTCTTACTGTGCTTTTATCGTCGCAGGTTTTGCAACCAGGAGTGGCTTTGACTCAGACATTAGAATAAGAAGAAGAAGAATAAGAATAAATGTATTTCTGAAATGTAATTATTAAACAGGTTATATACAAGGTCTGCCTCACTAGGCCGAAGCCCTTACTATATTAGGAATATTTGACGGTCAATTGTACCCACATTTATAAAAGTAGAAAAAATTATATATTAAATAGCAGTATTTTTCTCAAAAGTGTTTTTAATATGGGTAACTGAATAACATGCAATGATACCTTTTTTATACTTCACGATCAAGTGAGAGTAAATAATTATTATTACAAAAAAATAACCAATAAAAATTATTTTACCTTACCCCTCTTTGTTTATCCTACCAATATTCTCTAAATTATAAAATGAATGATATTTTTTTAAAATCGGATAATACGTTCTTGAGATGGTACATGGTAGATAGTACACGTGCATAGATCCAAAACGACACACAGACATGATTTTTTTTTTGTTTTTACGGATATATATATGAATATGATATAAAGCGTCTAGGAAATGGTTTGAATTTTATATTTTAGAGTTAGCAATATTTTATCTCCCTAAAGAAGTCTTCTTCATTAAAAACCTCTACTGGCAGCAGACAGCGAATGTACGCGTAGAACACGAGATCACAGCTGATGTAGAGATACTTCGGGGAGTGCGGCAAGGATGCATATTGTCGCCGTTGCTATTCAACGTTTACGCTGAAGAAATCTTCGCGGAGGCCCTTGAAGATGCAACCGAAGGGATCGCTGTAAACGGGAGACCCATCAACAATATCCGTTACGCCGATGACACAATCCTTGTTGCCAGCTCGATGGAAGACCTGCAACGGCTTCTTAATCGTGTCCAATTTATCAGTGCACACAGCGGCTTGAATGTTAATATTAAGAAGACCAAGTAAATGATCGTAGGCCGTACTACACATACTTCTGCTGTTCTCAGCGCTAACAACCAAACGCTTGAGAGAGATAGAGTTCCTATAAATACCTTGGCTGTGTAGTAAACGAACAAGATGGTCACAGTATAGAGCTAAAATGTCGCACAGAACAAGATAGAGCTACTTTTGTCAGGATGAGCCATCTGCTTTGTAACTGAAGTCTAAAAATTTCCACCCGATGCCGTTTAGTGCGGTGTTACATATTTTCAACCTTACTTTACAGAGTAGAAGCATGGACACTTACCAAAGCTATGAGTAAGCGATTAGAAGTATTCGAAATGTGGGTATATCGAAGCAATTCGAAAATATCTTGGACGAACAAAGCCAGAAATGAGACAGTATTGCAGAGGATGCACAAGGGTTTGGAAATAATTAACACCATTAAGAGAAGGAAGCTGCAGCACCTGGGCCACATAATGAGAAGCGATAAATACTACCTAGTCCAACTAATCCTACAAGGAAAAATAGAAGGCCGCCGAAGACCTGGCCGTCGCCAGACATACTGGCTCTAAAATCTTGCCGAGTGGTATAAAATGAGTACCATTGAACTTTTCCAAACTACAACATCTCGGGCCCAAGTGGCCATAATGGATACTCGCTTCTATCAAATTGCATATGTGTGAATATATTATACAGTCTTGTACATCTGTATTTTACAATGAATCATAGAAAGAAGTTGTTGGGGTAGTAATCAATAACATTTTCAATAGAGTATAGGAAGAAATTGCGATTCTTTGTGGTTTTTTTGAGTTCCTAGCAGTATAGTCTACTTTATTATTAATGGTTAACTTATTGCCTCGGCTTTATATTGGGACACCTACGGCCTTTTCTACAGTCGAATTTTTGAGAGTTCTATTTCGCGAACTATGCATCATTGAGTAAGATGTGAATGATTAACAAGCACAAGAAATGAATTTTGAGAATAAATATATTATTTTATGTGAACTTTATGAAATGGTTAATTTTCGCTCGATAAAAATGTGCCCATTGTTTTTTGTAGCTATGCCTCAATTAATGGCTGGACCATACCAAGTATATACACTGTGCAATGAATAGGCAGGATTGGGGCACGAGAAAGCGTTTTAATTATTGTCCATGCTTTCACTAAAATGTTTCTAGGGTACCGTCTTGAGAAATAGATAAATACATTCTTACAAGGTAGGGGGGGGGGGTATCCCTATCCAAGTGGATCCAAGCCTGTGGTACATATACTCTAGCTTTAAATCAATTTTAATTCAAACAAATGCCAAAATGTTAGAAACGGAAAAGCGGTTCGGTGCAATCGAAATTTTACTAAATATGATTGCAAAAAATCTGGCAGAGAATCGCAGTACGAAAGTGATTTTTTTTTTTTACAAAGGATTTTGAACAATCAGTGAATTACCGGCCGCCAATCTTACGCAATGGAACCCAGTATCATTGACTTTATATAATACATTGTATTAAGATGTATAAATATTTTATAAATACATTGTATTAACTAATAAAGAAATCCTAGTTTTTGTTTTTTTTAAACTTTGTTATTAGACAACTGGCCTTACCAAAATAATAATTTACACAATCAGAGAGAAGTGTTTATACTTGGTTTAAATAAGAGGTACATGTCTACACGCGGGTGACAATATTATGTACTTATTTGTCATTGAAAAATACTCTGCTCAGCAGGTCGGACAGATGAACAGAAAATATACAGATATATATTTTTTAATATACCACGTTTTTAAAATGGACTAAAAAGTATATTTCGAAAATCCCTACCTATTCCGCCATTTTGTAGTGGCCGCTATAATAGATTTAAAATTACGTCATATGACTTATTGTATTCTACTTGTCATACTCTTTTATCTAATACCCATTACGAGGGGACTGTAAAGAGAAAGTTAATCCGCCATTTTGTGGTGGACGCCATATACATATATTGTATTGTCTTCAGAACCAAAGGTATGTGCAAAATTTCAGCCTTATCGGATATATCGGGAAGTTAGTTTATAATCGATTTAAAAATTTGTACCGAACAGACAAACATACAAACAAAAGTGCTACAATAAGCGAAATTGCATTTTTTCTTCTGACTTACAAGTCAACGTTCTGTAAGTAACGATTATATCGCACTTATTATATTTAATGTATGGTAATTAATGTAAATTTCCCCTTCCGCACTGAGCCCTTCGCTATGTTCAAAGTTGTTTCAATACATTTTTGCATAATATTTTATGATTCAACGCACTGATGCGAAAGTGATGTAGCTCATGTTTTAATCTGTCAGACAACACTGCAGCGCAGCATAACGCGTCATGAATTGAATCACTTATCTTCGTCACTCAAAATTTAATCACAAAAAAATCATCAAACACACTTGACCGAAAATGTTAATATTTAATATAAATATTTACTTTATATCTTATCTCTATTAGATACTTTACAATAACAAAAGAAATCTAGTTCATATAATATTGTTATGATGTCGTTTATTCGGATGTCCATCCGGATTATAATTAACCATTATATTCACACTTTCTCTAATATTTAAATGATCTAGATAAAAGCCGGTAACTGACTAAATACCGCTAGCATAAAAGTAATATGAATATCATTTAAATCGGGGCGTATCCACATTATCGTTAAATTAACAGACCATCACTATTGCGATATTTTTAACGCTTCTAAAATGTCGCTCCATTCTAGTTAATGAATGGCAATGACTCGCCTAAACTGCATTCCTAGATTTGGCTTAGATTCTTGTCACTTTCTTACAGCCCGGATGTTTTACGCTGACGCGGTGCGAATTGCTTCACATTTCTTTCCAATGTTGATTTTTTGGAATAACCTATGATGTATGTAGGTAGTAAAGACTTCGTTTTTGCCTCATAATTTGTAAGTAACTACCATATTATTAGACCCACCGTGCATTACTTTGGCTCACAGTGCGCGGGGCCGAAGTCTTACAATCGTGCGAACAATGTAACGACATTAAATCGTACAAAAAGACTTTTCTCGAAGTTCTACATGCAGACAAACGTCCATAATTTTTTTGTGGTTTAAATGGACCCTAGTACATGAAATTAAAATGCCCAAATAACCTTTTCTCGACGTTTCACTTATCCTAGAGTCCATCTAAACGAAAACGAAATGTATAACCGTCTGTTAAATGGATGTGTGGATTATACACGATAACTGGAGTAAACTATGTCCGTTTCATTTTTCCTTCGCCAATCGATAGTTATGTCCAATGCACAGAGCCCAGTTGATATTGGGGTCTGAACGACCTAAATATTTTATTAACCTTTTTATTTAATTAATTAAACGACGACCGTAGTACCTTATATCGGCCCATGAAGGAACCACCTGGCCTTGGTGCGTTGGTGTGTCAGCAGTTAGTATTCGACTCGACCGCTAGATGTACATTTTCCAATATCTTACTACTTTTGAACAGTATTCAAAAATATAATTTTCGACATATTCATTAAAATAAACAACACAGACCTGACGAAAAAGATAACAGACTCTCCCTCCATTAATAAAAATATGAGAACAGACTGTACAATATTCTGTTTCTATAGCAGCTTAGAGAGGTAGAAGATAGCTACAATGATCGCCAGCCTTCGATATAAGATAATAAGAGAAACGTAAATTCGTCTGGAATCACATTGTTCTTAGCGTAATACCAAGTCAAAAATAAAAGTTTAATTTGGCGAGGTATACTTGTAGAACAAATACACAGAAAGAAAGAGATAGAATTTTATAGATTTTCATAACTTGAGGCACATATTATATTTTGGCGTGGCTTGTTTTCGAAACAGGATCTGGACTGTTTATATTTATTTTATTAAACGCCATTCCATCCCCTTCGTGCATTCAATCCTTCCATCGCTATTACAGTATTAGAACCACGCACGGAGCACAGTCACAATCAACATAATTCATCTGATGTGCCCACGACTTCGCCATATTTGTCAACGATTCACTTACGCTATGCTAATGATGCATGATTATTCAAGCGCCACCACTAAAAAATGCTCCTCGCTCACAATGTTATCTCATCAGCGCGCTCGTTCGGTTTTGCAACAAGCGTTCGTTATTCCGATAGAAAGCCACATCGGTGGAAAAAGTTCTAATTGCATTCTTTTAAAATGCAATGAGATTCTTGTCTGATTCCGATTTGTATTCAGAAAGGGTTCAAGTGAATTGATTGAAAAGAACGCTGCATGTCCGGTAACAACTTGTTTCAGAGTGGACTGTATGTATAATATCTTCTCTTCTTTACATATCACATCAAACGCAATGTCTTTCTGTTTTCATATATTTATTGATCTTTTGTAAAACATACTTAATGTGCATTTGTATGGTAAAAAATATGACATTTGTGTGGTATACATTACGTTCATGGCAATAGCCATAACCATTCGATTGCGCATCCACTTTTTGCTCTTATCTTTCTTTGATCATTTCTATTTCAGTCGCCATTTTGCGGAGCGAGCTTATTCCCACCTGCCAATATTCAACAGCTTAACAATATCGGTGAGCGCATAAAAGATTTACAAACATATGAGAACACTAAAAAGCTAAAACGTTAAATAAAAGTACTAATGTTTGTCCAGGAGGAGGAAGTTGGAAAGTCGAGACGAAGGGAAAGATGTAGTATTGTTTGAGCTGAGTTTTAAATTATTCTACAGAAGGTGAGTCCCTTGTGTAGAAAGTCAGTCCTTTGTGGAGACCATTCCCACGCCTTGCAGCATGCGCGCTAAAAGGACGCGGAAGAAAGTCCGTCCTGAAAAGGGGATTTTTAAAAGATCGCCCCAAAGCCCGAACGAGGTTGTAGGCCGTGGGAAGATAATGATTCGAGGACGTCTAAAAGATACGAAGGCGAAGACGATGAAAGAATGTGAAAATGGAGCGAAAGTAGCTCGACCACTTCGATTGAACCATAAATTCAGTGACATTGCCATACTTGCGCAGACCGAAGATGAATCGCATGCAAATACACGAATTTATCTAGCAGTCCTTCAGTAAGATAGAGGTAAGCCACATCAGCCGAATTAGATAAGATTCCGAATAATAGATTTAAAATTACTCCCGTGCGAAGCCGGGTATTACCCCTTTTATCTTATATTTTTTTATGTTTACGCCGTTTACTCTTGTACCAAGTACTCTTACTACTCCACTGAAAATGGGCCTGATTGCTATAATCGATCTGAAGTATCGCCGTATTGAAATCGCTTACCTGGTATTATACAACGCTCTTGAATTTCTTGTGATGGGTGTTAGGTTTCAAGGAGACAGTAAGACGATACTGCGCAATATTTGCCAAGCTATGTAATGAATATGTTAGATGATATGAGCGAAGGAGGCGACAATACGAGCGGAGGTGTCGACAATATTGATATTTACGAGTAGGCAGGCGGCATTTGATGCGTAGTGCTCATTGGAGTCCTTGGATAATGGCTTAAGACCATAGGTTACGTAAAATAGGTAATATTGGGAAACTAAAGGAATATACATAAATAGAGATTTATTTTCAAATGATGTTTTACCCATTTCCGAAGATGAACTTAGCGGAAACTGAAGTCATGTCAGATCAATAGGAGAAACCCACCTTGAATTTAATGGGCGTGACCCCAAAAAGCTCCCTTAATTCTTCTCAGAATATAATATCATGTATTAAATAAAGTAAACACCGTAGATAATATAATCAACGAAACCCAAGATACCTGCAAGAGCTGTTACTGTAGGACGTGGCTGCATTAGCCCACTTACTACAGTGATTTTACACCACCATGCAGTTAGACTTCGCAGGTTGTAAAGCACGTAAACCCGAACCTCATCACTGACAGAAAAGGTTGAAACATATCCTTTTGCCTTCAGGACTTTAATAAGGATAAGTTTAAAAAAGTGTGGTAGGATAACGACTCGTTAGAGCTCGATGTCTAATTACTTTAACCAAGAGGCTGCCGGTTCAGGTTACTGATGTGCTATTGGATTTAGCTATTAGTAGTACACTATGAAATAAAATGTTTGATTAGGTACATGATATGAATGACGAAATTGAATATTATGATTATCACATTAATGATTATGATGAAGATGATGATGATGGTGATAAAATAAACACCTGAGCGCCCGCATCAACCGGGCGGGCGCGAATGCTGAAAAAGTATATAATTTCATCAGTGCCATTAGGAAAATGCGTTTAATTACTGCGGACCGCCGAGCGTGAAAACTGTTACAGACAGTCGATTGAATCATAATGGAATTCGGTCCGTCGGGTACGGCGACCGCACCGTCCGGGAAATTGCATGGAAAATCTTGGGGCGTGAATTGCATAGCGGATCTTTGCCATCGGTCACCGAAACATGACGACAAAATACGATTACGGTGCCTAACCCGATAATCTGCAATCCTATTGTAAGTAATGGTAACGGTAATGGCAATGGTAGTAGTAATAGTAATGGCAACAATAGGTAAAGATAGGTAAGGTGATCTCGGTCAAGACATAGGGCAAAACCGCCTAGGGCTTGTTAGGCCCGTACACATTATGATACCGCCGCCAATACCTACACTACGAAAGGCATTCAAATAAAAGGGGGAATGAGGTACCTACATAGTACACACACATAATTCTTGGAACTCAAACAAATAAATATGGCAAGCATAGCTAAGGCATCTATTACATTAAAGAAAAAAAATACAAATTTTCTTTTATTTTATTTGCGGATTGTGCGGCTTCATCATGGAGCTACTATTATGTGGACTTTATATTAAAATTAATAAAAAAAATGCGCCATGAAATATATGGAAAACGACGAGTTAAACTTGCGAACGTTGTTTTGTTTCACCAAAATAGCGCCCCGGCGCACAATTCCTCAGTTGTAATAGCTCCTATTGAAGATTTTAGATCGAGAGGCCAGACATTTGAAGATGATGAAGACAAGGTGCCGTGGTGCAGACATTTTTAGGTGTTCAATAAAAAGAGTTTTTAGGAAGAGAAATTTAAATTGAGGAAAAAGATTGGTCAAATATATTAACCTAAAAGTTTGCTTAGGAAAGTACGTTGCCAGACTCCCCCGATAATTCACCATATTTGTATTAAGGACTATACTCGGGCGAGCCCGTCAGCCCGAAGCGAAGAGTACAGATTTTGGACATAACATATCCACAATCCAACTACGCCACGGCCCGTTATAGACGGCACCGGGCAGCGTACTGCCTGGCGCGGGTGGGCCAGCCTTACTCCGTAACTACCAAATTTAAACGGATTTCTCCATCCACCAGTTTGGTTCCAGGCTCGAAGTCTTTTGCGCAACCTCTACCTACCGTAATAACGCAGCATTCCGTGACTCGGAAGAATCGCGGACCCGTGGAGTCCTTTAAACGGAGTGCCACCCGAGATCGGGTATCCATCGGGTCGTTTTTAAAGGTAGGCGACGATAGGTCGACACCTACTCCCGCGTCTTAGAGAACATACGTTCCCAGACCCCTCTGAGTCTCAGTCGATTGACAACACGGCCGGTATTCCCGTCTCGTGCGTCAACCGTCCAGTTTCGCCCGAGATTCCGTCCCCAGATCGACGGCACAGCGGGTTCACCAGGTCTCACTCTTCGAGGAGGGTCCCGGATAGGAGCTGCCTCGCCAATTGAGCCGGCCAAGTTGACGTGGCGGCTATTATAACCCAAGCTAAACGGAACCGTTAGGAACCCGATAATTCACGAGATAGGACACTGCTTTTACAGAGTGCACTCCCCCAGGATTTTTACGAGGAAATACTTTCATTCGATTCGCCTCTTCGAGGAGGCTGCCGGATGAGAGATGAAATATGGGCTGGAATGGTCACAAAATAAGCTCGACTTGCGGTCCAACCTGCAAGGAACCATTAAGGGGCCAATGTTGGCTAAATAAAGCGGATTGATATGCCAAGGGAAACACCAGCGGGCCGCAATACTTGGAAAGCCTATTATTGCTTGCGCAGAGATATCATCCTTACGACAATCGAAACACCAGCGAGACGCATTAAGCCGATTTATTCTTGCGCGATGATTCCGCTCTTCTGAAATCGCGCATGACTTATAATATATTCGTTTGTTTTTTGAATTATTATAATGAAAAAAAGAAAAAGAATGCAAAATATTGAATAATCACATTTTAACCGTTTACTTGGTACGTATTACCGATATAGTTTCAAGATGTTTGCCCCTATAGATTCCAGGAAAAATACAAATTACAAAAAGAGGATGACTTCAGCTTTTATTTATTTTTATTCAGAAAAAAATCTAAATATTGAAATTTTGCATCCCAGTACTAAAGACTAAGAAATTTGATACAAGACTCATATCTTTAAATTTGTTTAAATGCACGCGAGAGTAACTTAAATTTCATCGCGAAATGTTAGTTTATCACTGTTTGAGAGAGGAAGTCACCTTAAGCCACTTACGAGTAAGTCTTGCGGTTGGAGCTCTGCAGAAAATTAAATAATTATGTTATTTTACTTACCGGTAGCCCGATTAAAATGGCAAGAGGTACTTTCCAGATTGCTGAAAATCGTCACGATTTTATGAGAGCATTAAAGTGTTTAGGCTGCGATTGAAAAAGTCTGGGATCTAATCTCGTGTAATATGGAAAGAATGCAATTAAAAAAAGATTTCGACCTAAGTAAATGTTTCTATTTTAATTAAATCACATTAGCATAATTTTGAATATTTGTATATAGGTAATATTGAAATTAATAAT
>JAOPUG010000042.1:10977747-10988420 GCA_027564375.1 Micropterix facetella | reverse complement strand
AAAATCATTAAAAAATTACAACAAAAAATCTAACAAGATTCATAATGTTTTTCTTTTTACAAAAAAGTGTGGGCATATAAATCCAAAATTAGTGAATATTTACATGCTGTCCTAGGGAATTATCAGCAGGATTGTAAGAAAAAGATCTTACCGCAGTCATTCTCTCCGTGACGACATAAAACGTAATTTCGCATAATTTTTCATATTTTCACGAATTTACGCGGTAAGTTCCACTTCTTATGATTGTGATTGCTGAAATTATTTTATTATTAAAGTAAGTACGAAATACCATAATTTAATCATTTTTAGCATAAAAATATAAGCATTGTTTTGGAGTTTAATGTTTTTGTAAGGTTTAAATTAGTACCAAAATTCACAGTGCCCCTATTAATATGGCCACCCGCTTGTATATAAATGTTATTTTTATTTGGTGCAATAGACCTCCATACATAGATCTTATCTAAGGTTGTTTTTTTTATATTTACATACCTAATTCATGTCGCAATTACAAAACTCGTCAGTTATATATAAATATGAAAATATGTGTCAAGAATGCACTAGAGTTTTAGTAAAGTGGACTGGCGATGATTTACGGACTTGTTTGTACAAAATAAATTATTATAATCCTTTTTGGAGTGGGTGTCATCGCATCATTTAACGCTCGCTACAATGTTTTAGCAATGATGATCATGACAATAATTATAAAATAATAATTAATATTACGTATAATATTTTTCAATTATAAAGCGCAAAAGGCGATACTGGGGGTTATCATTAAAAACACAAATTTATTCTTCTCATGTCGTTTTTCAAGATTATATGTACGATGCACAAATATATTTGTGCAGGTGACACTTTTACCAAATTCCAGAGCGAGTTAGGAGACCAACCCTCAAATAAAATTAATTTTGCAATACCTCTCAGGAGATTCACTAAGCTATATAATCCAGTTACTTCTATCATCAAAATCACACGAATGTGGTCACCTGCCACCAAGCATACCCGGCAACGACGAGGCCGACAGAATGCCCCCCGCTCATTTTACTACTATCTACTGCTACTATTATTTCCAAGATTTCATAGATTGTATTTTTTTTAGAGATTTCTTTCAGATGGTACCGAGGTGTAATTAGCATTAGCTGGTATTGTAAATAGCTCATGCAACGAAGAATTAGCTCGGATTATAAGAAAAATAGATAATTAAAGTAATTTTATTACACTAACGATAGTTTTGATACATTTTCAAACTGACGAAGATTATCTGAAATCGAAGACTATCGCGATTGCTTGACATTATAAATAAGATAAAACGAATTTGCCGCATGAAATTTATAACACCCGACGTTTCGGCGATGTTGCAACCGCTGTTGTCCAGGGTAGACTGAAGTGCCGTCAATCGTAATCCGTTGTTCTGCAGGTAGGCGGCAACTGCTACTCTTACTGCGCATATTGTAACGGTGGTGGGGCGACGGACGGCGAAACCCAGAAACCGAGCAGACGAAGAGCATTCTTGCCATACGTCAAGGGTGTGACAGATCAAATAAGTAAGATTCTTCATAAATTCGATATAAAAACGATCTTCAAACCGACCCAAAACTTGACTCGATTTCTGAGGTATGTAAAGGACGTAAGACCACTGCAAACTCCGGTTGTTTATAAAGTCAAATGCAGCTCTGGGTTAGCCTACGTTGGACAAACGAAACGGCCCCATAGCCACTCGACTGATGGAACACGTCAAAGCGGTTAAAAACGTTCAGCGAGAAAAATGGGCGATCTGCGAACACATTAGATGACGGAACCAACCACTGGGTGAAGTTTCAAAATCCCATCGTGCTATCCAAAGAACAATTTTACTTTCCCGCATGATCCGGGAAGTCATTGAAATAAGAAGAACTCCGAACTTCAATAAAGACGACGGTTTCAAACTCTCTACTAAGTGGAACCCTCTTCTTAAAATGTTCTCAATGCCCATCGCCGAGCGCAAAAACAGTGAGTGTTGTCTGCACGGAAGATTTTCGAAATTCGCGCCCGCCGAACCTACCACCGTTACAATCTGCGCAGTAACAGCAGAAGTTTGCGATCTACCAGCAGAACAACGGATTACGATTGATTGCACTTCAGTCTACCCTGGACAACGGCGGTTGCAACATCGAAAAAACGTCGGGTGTTATAAACTTCACCGGGAAATTACGAAGATTAGAATTAAAATAAATTATCTACCTTAGAACAGGTGGCAGCCTAGATAGATTTAGAAATTTGAAAATGGATAAACTAACTCGAATACATTAAACTGGAAATATTATTACAAAATAATCTAGTTTCTAACTTTCAAGTTTCAAGATCAACAACTCAAAAATACCACCAAATCGTGATTATGAATTTTGTGTGTTATAAACGTCAATTTTTCATAATAACTAAATTATGTATTTATCCTGTGAGATCTATACCTACAACTATGTAGGTTTGGATTTTTCTTATCTTCTAGCTTCCTGTTTCAGAATCCAAAATATGCATAATCTAATAAATGGCGATCCTATCTCACATTTGATAAAAATATGGCAATTTTACATAACGAATTTATTCATTGTTCAACTTTTTGGTCATTTCCAATAAAGTAGATGATGTTACTTATATCGTATCGTCTGCTTCAACCCACGCTGAAAACGTTTTATACTTAAAATTATGTTACATACAAATTAAGCGTTCAACAGTTACTATGGACCTTGATTTCAAAAAAAGATTCGTGAGAAAAATTTACGATTATCGGTTAAGTCAAGTCGGCAAGTCGGGAGATTTTCCATAGAAGTATGGTTTTCGAGATCTCCATCAATCAACTTACAAGGTTGCATTATTTACGGCGGTAGTTTATTTTTTCGGCGTTCGTTTTATAGTAATTTTTCACGCGAACGGTGAGGATATTCGTGAATAATCGTAATCCTTGTCTGTTTATTCCGCTGTCCTTGGTTGGTGGCGGTTGGTTGATAGCGCCGCAGTTTCAGCGATTGTAAAACGCTACATATTTTTACATAATCTTTATTTTATTTGATCCGTTGATCTTATAAACGCATTTTTTCTATATAAAATAGATCACAACTAAACTTAAACTTCTATGTTTATTTTTTCTACTAGGCAATAAATTATTGAAGTTTGAAGAAATTGACTCGCATAAAACGTTTTCTTTGCGATGCGCGAACCATTTCTTACGTCATGCATTCTATTCTATATACTGGAGTTGATTATATACTGTATTAGATTGCTCAGTGTTGTGCTACGTTTTTGCATTGATCTTATAAACGCATGTTTTATATAAAATAGTTCGCAACTAAACTTAAACTTCTGTTTATTTTTTCTACTACGACATTAAATTGTTGAAGCAGCTTGAAGAAATTGACTCGCATAAAACGTTTTCTTTGCCATGCGCGAACCATTTCTGGCGTCATACATCCTATTCTATATACTGGCATTGATTATATACTGTATTAGATTGCTCAGTGTTGTACAACGTTTGGGCAATGATTATACTAGTATTATGTAATCAATGATACTGGCGATGTCACAGTGTCTGCATCACATCTGATGCTGCTGATAAAATTCCGTGATTTTGTTTTCATGCGCCTTTTTTTCTTTTCGTCGACTCATTTTACTAGTTCATATTTTTTTAAAACGTTGACAAAACCTTGGCTTCGTTTTTAAATGTATGTGTTTCTCATAATTGATGCTGACTTCGTGCGCGAGCAATTAGAACAAAATGTGTGACGTCAGAGACTTGCGCGCGTTATTTGACCGAGCGATGATACATTGAAATATATGTATCTCCCCAAATGTCGACATTTTTTCCCTTTTTTTAATATACTGCCTCTAAATTAGTATAATTTTTTTTTGCTCAACCTACAACTGAGCAAAGACAAAAAAAGATTATTCGGTGTATATTTTTGTATCACTAAAATCATTCTTTATTCGAGAAATTGGGCATTAAAAATGCAATCGGAAACCTTCAATTTTTCGTCTATTCTTCTCTTTAATTAACCAGCTCTAACAACACGAAATTGCCACAAATAATTGAAATGCTTTCCAAGCAATTATATCCATTTCACTACTTGATAAACTTTTGACCGTGATTTTTTTTCATTTCCTGCAGAGCTTCCTGCACTCGATATGATCATACTTTTTTCCCTCTTTCGCTAAGAGTTTCGTTGAGCTCGATTCTCGCCCTATCTACTTCCTCACCAGCAATGCTCACTCCATAATAACTCGTGAACGCGATGTCGGATTCAAAACATCTTCCGAGGAAGAACTGATTAGATTTAGCGTTCCGTACATACTAAAGAAATGGGAGCTGCCATGAAAACGTACCTTCGAAATAACATTTTTAGCCTTACGATCAGGGCAAGACGGGCAGAGGAGCGGAATAAGTATGGTAATACGGGGCAAGTAATTACCACAGCATATGTTCGTTGAATAAATATTTGTATATTCTCGTAAATAAATAATTATTTACATAAAAAGACAGAGGTGTCGTGGGACACCCGATAGGAGGGAAGCTCTTGCTTATTTTAAAGAATTTCTTAACGGCACTGCCCTCAGCCATCTATCGGACGTACCAAGTACTGATTATAGCAGTACCTACACTAGTTTCGCTACAGTCAAAAATAATAGCACAAATCCAATTTAATGCTACATATTGGACAAACGGGGAAGGGTTGGTAAGCGGGGATTGGGAAAGAGGGGGTTGGAGGTTGTGTTGGTTAATTTGGAGGGGGCCGGGGGCGGGGTACAGGCACTTCTGACGATCAAGCAGCAACCAAGCTGCGTGAAACTGCCACAAATAAAAGAAGAAGCATCTCGCACTTCTGACGGTAAAGCGTCTCACCAAGAGCGTCCCATTACATGTTTTGCGAGTTCACAAAATATGAGTTGAAAAAACAATGATTTTGGCGACTTTGGCTGTTCCACCATTGCAGACACTTGGCTAGCGGATCGGGCAGCAGAGCAGGCATGGACGCGCTATATTGACTCGCGAGCTATAGCAAATCCTATTTCGCGAGACGAAATCTGGCGTACATTTACCTAATTTAGTTATATAAAACTTTGAGATCCGCTGAAAAGACGACACACTGCTCGCAATGGGTATATAATTGTAAAGTTGAGTCATCCGTTCTGGTGTTTGGCTTGGCGATCGCTGAGTGGACTGGGCCTCGCCAGTTGAATTGCGCTCGCCGCGCGGAGTTTTGCCTGCTGTTTTGTTGTTCCGTGTATCTCTTCGCGAACTCTCAATCGACGTGCTCTCAATTCTCACACTCACAAACTCTGGCCGTGTTTCGGAAATTACACAAAAAACTACGCCATAATGAGTGACAGGTACGATATAAGTTTATGTAAAAAATATATTTTACTTTGTTATGGAAACAAACACATGATTCCAATAACAATTAGACCTAATACTAAACAACAAAATTAAAAATATCATTAAGATATTTTCAAATATAATAATAACGGCTGCTTTTATAGATAGGTACTTAATTTAAATTGAATTTATAAGGGAGTTTGCTAAATTACTAGTATACGCATATGTTTCTGTTATATGAGTATAAATATAAAAGTAATTTGTCTTTTAACATTTATATTTGATTACAATGTAATTCTGTCAACATTATTGAATTAATTATTAGCTTAACTTTTACTAATGAAGCACTTAGTAAATATAGTATGTCAACGTCAGAGAATTTATAATCATATGAATTACAAACTCTGTATATAAAAAATCTGAGCTGAATTTCTTTTGAAAGGGAGTGTATAGATCGAGGGAGGACATTAACATATATTTGTGCCAATATATATTTCGCATCTAAAGCGATATTTAGAAGCCTGTGCGCAGGACAGTGAGATCGATAATATCCTTCGATCATAGTGGCAACAATTATTATTCGTGTATCGTGTGACATTTGCATTATGTAGATAGCTTTTAGTTAGTAGGAGAGGAAATTAAGGCATTTAACAAACCTTCTCTAGGCCTTTTCTATTGGGTCTATGTATTTATGATACTGCTAATTCCAGATGACCCGAGCAAACTCGTGTTGGCTTCTTACTTATGCAGTAAATAGAAGCTTCAACGTCTTTGGAGATTTAAATATAAATTTAAAAGTTTAACATGTATTAAAATTTGAAATTTGATATGAGGTTCTGTTTTTTTATAGCTTTCTCTAAGTCTGTGGTTACATCGGAATCTTTTACTGGACTCAAATTTGAAGTGACTCGGGGGAAAAAAGGAAAATTCGGCTCAAACCCTAATAAATTTAGCGACTTAATTTTTTTAAATATTATCCTGGACACATGCCTCCTTCGGTTAATTGAAATACTTTAAAGTCAAACTTAAATCATAATATTTGAAAAAATTACGTTGCATTTTCGATGCTTCGATCAATATGTATATTTATCGTAGAGTAATCAGCACAAAACATCTAATTTCCCATTGCTAGGCATGAAGGTTGGACATGGCGGAAAAAAATGGTTTACTCAATAAATACCCTATTATAAATACTCCACTAAATAATATATTATGGCATTTTCCATATTATCCATTATTCCATTAGTCACCTTACTAACATAAGTTTCTCTGCTAGCTAAATGCGAGTACTCAACTGTTTTATTAAAATAATATGTACGTTATGTAAATATATTTATTGGCGGCAAGTTTATTATTTGGTAGATTTATTTTATTTTGCAACCACCTAAATTTTGCGCTTGCACTACCTTATTGCCAAGATGGTGATCAAAAACATTTTTTAAATAATATTTCGTTATCATCATACGGCAATAACAAAGGGGATAGAATTAGCTCCATATTAAAATAAATTGGCAGGAGGAAACCCCCAAGGGGTTATTATCAAACTTTGGCCAATATCTAAAGCCGCTCGGTTTCCGTCGCGTCGGTATCAGGCGCCCAAGCGACACGCAAGAAGCGTGGGGCTCGCGTCAGGGCCGCGAGCCGCAGGCATCTCGGCCGACGCCGCTAGCATCGTCTCGCTGTGTAATATTGTAAAACAGAAATATTAAAGAATTTTCGATCGCCATCATCGGCTGAAATTCTAATCACTTACAAAAAAGCTTGTAGCGACATTTTAATAGTTTTAAAAATAGGTTTAAAATGCAATGAAAGAGACCTCTTATAGTTGCATAGTCCTATAATATATTCGTTTTGCTATTTTGGCAGAGAGGCGGAAGCCGCAAAATTAACTGACATTTGAAATAAAAGAATTGTAGGTCGTACTCATACATACTCCAAAATCAAATGGTCTGTGCGCATTAGCCATAACTATCGGGGCCTAATTGGACATGTGCAGCTTGGGCCATATGACCACCTTCTTTTACACCCGGTCGGCCCGACTCACAGCCAACTCCCATCCGACAGCCTCCCCGAAGAGGGACTAATCTGGTGAAACCCGCTTTGCGGTCGGCCTTGGGATAACACCTCGGGCGGCCCTGGGCGGTTGATGTATTAGTCGGTTTACCGGCCTTGCTCAACTGACGAATAGTCGAGGGAGTAGGTTGGAGAAATCTGACCAAATCTGGGAGTTAGAGAACGAGGCTGGCCCGCCGCAGGGCAGCTTGCTGCTCGGTGTCTTGCTATTAAGGCGCCGGACTCTAACGGGCCAAGGCGTAGTTGGATAGCAGATATGTACCGTCCAAATTCCTTACGCTCATCTCGGGACGATATTGCGATAAAGTTCGTTAAAAGTCTCGGGGTGACGGGTTCGCCCGAGTAATGGTCTTAAATCCAAAGTTGGCCATAACTATCGATTGGCGAAAGATGAAAGGAGCTTGGTACGTAGATTTGTATACGTCCAAAGTCTCTGTGTTTCGCCTCGGTGTGATAGAACGATCAATATCGTTATAACGCTCCGGGGTGGACAGGTTCGCCCGTAGCAGTTGTCACACCTAAATTATCCCTCTTCGAGGAGGCTCCTGAATAGGAGTTGCTTCGCGAGCTGGGTCGACCACACCACAACGGCCATTATAGCCCAGGCTACACGTAGCTATTATGACTTAATCTATCTGTTAAGCAGTAATCCATTAGATTTGGACCACTCATTTATCATATTTAGCATTTTTTGATAATGTAATATTATCACGTTTATCTTGCTTTTTCACCGTATTGATCGGAACGCAATCAGCTCGTAACAATCTACTGTTATTATACACTATGTTTGTTTTTCCATATAGGAGAACTCGTTAACTCAATAAATACCCTCATGTGGCGCTTTCCACATTATCGATCTCTCTATTAGTAACCTCTATAAATACAACTTTCTCTGCTAACCACGATTACTCAACTAACTGTTTTAATAAAATAACATTTATGTTATAAATTAGCTAGGTTGGTTAATTATTTTATAAAAACTGTGTGTTACATTACAAACTTTAGCAAAGTTAAAAACTCTTTAACAGGATTTTAATATAGACCTACTCATAATAAATCCATCTGCATAGCATTTAAGATTGATTAAAAATCAATAAAAAATAAATAACAGGAAAAGTAGCAACTTTGGCCCGTCCCGTGATTGGTAATCCCTGACTTATCCAAAATGGCTCAACACTTATTCCGATAAGCTTCTCTCGTCCGCACGATTCCAAAAATACCCATATACGCTATGATTGCTCTACCTATTGGTCAGTTCCTCTCCCAGGCCAAGTAAACCAGGGTGCACCTGCAGCTGGACCTGCGGGACTCGCATAGAATTTTCCGCCTGGTGGTGCTTAGGGTCACCATGCGAGGCAGCATACCAAATTTGGTGAATATCGGTCCAAAAGAAGTCTTCGGACATACGGACAAAGAAACAAACAAACGCAAAAACGCGCAGCATGCGACTATATGGCCCGTCCCACGTGATACTGCGGACGGTCCAAAAATGGAAAGAACGCTGGAATAGTCAGCCTTTTTTGACATATTAAAAGACGATTTCTAAGGCCCACCCTATTAGGGTTTTCGCAAATTTTTAATAAAAAAAACTCGTTGATATATAAAATACGCATTCTAAAATTCTGATTAAAAAATGAGCAACTAAAGAAGACTGCCTTCATGATCAGCAATAGTCGTTATGTCGAAAAAACTCCATATTCACAAAAAAAAGTCAAAATTGTTAAATTCATAAATCAAAAGGGAATTCAACATTTGGCCAATGTTTAGAAGTCTTAGCAGATATAATGAATTAAAGCCAGAGAATATGAAATACTTGAGAGGTGTATATGCTTGATTTTTTATTATTCTGTCTCTATGACTATTATTGATTATGGAGCCCACTAATTGTCTGTGTAAACGAAGTTTCTAGTAAAAAAGGCAGAAACTCCATTTGACCTTAGAAATCACCCCCTTAAGAGGCCACTGTTGGCTAAATAAAGCGGAATGATACAGCAAGGGAAACACCAGCCGGCTGCAATACACCTAACGCCTATATTGCATGCGCGGAAATACAATTCTTACGGCAAGCGAATCACCAGCGGGACGCAATACGCAGAAAGACTATTGTTCTGAAATTGCGCATGACAAAATATGGTTTTTTGAAAGAATATAATGAAAAAATAAAAAGAATTCAAAATATCGCATCATCACATTTTAATTATTTACTTCGTACATATTACTAATATAGTTTCATGTTGTTTGGCTCTATAGATTACAAGAAAAATGGAAAATATAAAACGGCAATGACTTCAGCTTTTATTTATTTTTATTCAGAAAAAAATCAAAATATGGAAATTTTGCACATAGTAGGTACCTACTAAAGATTAAGAAAGTTGCTACAAGACTCATATTTTTATTTTTGTTTAAATGCGCACAGGAGTCACTTAAATTTGATCGCAAAATGTCAGTTTTTCACTGTTTGAGAGAGGTAATGACTTTCAAAAAAACCAATTCTCAGTTAAATTTAAAACTTAAATATATTAGATTTTTCGCCATGCTATGTATATAGGTAAACTAAAAAAAAGCATTCAGGAAAGTGTGTAGCTCCATAATTATTGTGCAACGTAAGACCAGAGTAAAACTTAAGTAAAACTAAAAGCAAGCAAAACAAAAAATCTTAAAGAAATACAAAGCTCTACCGTGTGCATGAGAGAAAGAGGATTGTCAAAATTTTACTTAGATATGTATTATTATTATTATCATCGTTATTATCACATCTGAGCATTAGAAAAAAAAAGTTTTTTGCCTTTAAGTATTTTAATAAATTGTTGTGATGTGATTGGATTCAATATTTATTAAGTAAATGCCTACCACTTTTCCACTTTAACACTATACAGTAGATAACACTATACATATAGATGTTTCAAAAGTGACAGCAGTAACTTCGCAAGTAAAAATCTTCGCAATTTTCTGATCGATATTAATTCAGATATTTTATTGTTCCATGCCTAGTTTCCAGATATCTATAAAATATCATACATAATATAAAACATGGCTTCCCGATTTTTCGGCAGAGTTACACTTAGCTACTGTGCCATCTTCTAGGGGCACACAACTTTAGACTTTCTATGACCTGAAATTGAAATACAAATCTAAAAGAATTTCCAAAATTGTCGCAACAGTTGTTACCAGATTAAAAATAGCATAGTGTTTTTTCCAGTATAATTGTACCTAGCTATTATTTTAAGCAAATTAAAATAATTATGAATAATAATAC
>JAOPUG010000042.1:10962252-10973429 GCA_027564375.1 Micropterix facetella | reverse complement strand
CCCCACCCTACCCCCGTCGCCCCGCCCCCATACACCACCCCCTACCCTTCCCTACCCCTTGCTCCTCCGCTTCCCAGCTTGTCCAATACGACGGATTAAATTGGATTTGTGCTTGATAGCGTCAATAATAATTTATTGACGCTCTCTAGTGGACTGTAGCGAAACTAGTGTAGATACCGCCATAAGCAGTACTTGGCACGCCCGATAGATGGCAGATGGCCATTAAATTAGTTAGGAGCTTCGCTCCTATTGGGTGTCCCACGATACCTTTGTTTATAATGTGTTATCCTTAGCTATTAAATTTCCGTATATTTTACTGAAATGTGTGTGTGCATGCCTTTGATAATTTTATAACTTTTAAAATCACAACGTCATTTAGTTTGATGGTTCATGTACCTTTGGACAATTTTCTTTGTGTCCGTCCATTTTTGGAAAGATTCACCTTTTCTATTTGACGTAGGTAATTTCTACTTGCAAAATATTAGAAAACACATAATAGATTCTAGAAATATATATAATGTTGAGAGCCCTATGTATCCTAATAATATAAGTTTGTCTGAAGATGATATGTAACGACGATTAATTATTTCTAAAAGAACTAGTTAGCTATTGCGCGCCTGAAGCGCCCGTCAAATAGATCAAATTTCGAACGTTACAGCTCCACCGCGCTACAGCGTTCACCGCAAGCCCCCCTGCCCCCTCCCTTACCTCTCTCACCACTAAGCGTCTACGGCCTTACGGGATCAGTCAGTGAGTCAGTAGTAGTAGTAGTAAATCTTTATTGCACAATAAAATACTATGTACTTATACAATTGGCGGGCTTATTGCATAGTCGCAATATCTTACAGACAACCATTACAGAACACACATAGAGAAGTGTGGCGACAAGATAGTACATATTACATAGCACTTATATTATGAATAGGTAGGAAAAACAAATATATTTCTATCAAATACATTATTTATATAAAGCATCAATATGTCCACGGAACAACAGGGAAAAAGGATAGGGCAGGGTATGTGAGTATAATTTACAGTCGACTGGAAAGGTAAAACAGTTCTTTCAATTACTTTTTGAAAATGATCGAGCACTTCGAATATTCAACGGGAGCAGATTCCAAAAACGAATTCGCATATGTGGAAGACCGATGTAACGGTATAGACATAGTATTATCCCGACTAGAACGCAAGGGAAGGCCATGGCTAGAGTGGGGTATGAATAAATCCTTCAGGTAAGCAGGAGATCTGTGAGAAAAAAGAACTTGGTAGAGCAGTGAGAATATATGCATCTTCCTACGGCTGTGAATAGTAAGCCACCTTAACTTCTGGCGAAATACAGATACATGGTCGTATTGTTGGGGATCAAACACAGTGATGAGCCTAACTATGTAGTCTGATATTTAAATTGTTATAAACTACGAATATTAATATTATTATATAGAAAATGATATGGTCATTTTAGTTTACTTGAATTATGTATATAATTTTTATATGTGCAGTTTGCATATCCTGTAGATAAAAAAGTTACCTTTGGACAGCATGCTAGCTTGCCAAAAACAACGATCTAACTTTAAAAAGTAAATTGATTGCAAGGAAATATAAATAAAAAGAGTAGATAATATGCTTTGACAATTAAAATAAATATTGTATGGCATAATAACCACTCTCACAGTTCTGAGAAAATAATCGCCAAAGTGAAAAAGAAAAATTGGTCGACCAAAGGTGCTGCGCTGCACATGTTGCCTCTGGTCCTTTTGGTAATACCCTATATTTTTTTGGTGCACCTATTCAATAAAATGAAATACTATATGAGTTACCAGAGCAATTAAATTTATTGCAATTACGCCATTGCCACCAGTTTCACGTGCTGTTATTATCTCGAGAAACATGCAATCAACGCGGCTGAATAAAACTAATTAATCCATTGTAGGATGTCGTGTGTGTGTCTGGCGGAATTTCATGTGGGCTTCATTATTGAGCTTCTATTGTTTAACAGCAGCAATTAAAGAGTGATACAATTTTACATTGAAGTAGGCGTGCAGATAGGAGCCATTTATTGTGTGAGTTATTAAGCAACGATTGGGTTTCCGTCAGTTACCGCGGGACCTTGACCCCTTGGGAAAGTAGTTCTGGTTTCCCACGATAATTCACTAAATCAACCAGTTGCAATGCAAGATTGTGTTATCACAAATTTTCATACCGGCTTCAGATTCACGGCGAGAGATCTCGCTGTGATCCTCAAGAGACGAGAAAGACCTCCACACTTGTTTTTATATTCTCATCCCGTATGGGCTAAATTAAGACGACGATGTATGTAAAAATATCTCATACAAATGTCGTAAGAACATCTCATACAAATGCGCCGAACGAAGATAACTCGGCGTATATGTATGAGAAAATTTATAGAAACTTGCTATAGAAAATATTACTTTTAAAATACACTAATATTTTATTGTTAAAAAAAATATCGATGGCACTACAAGTTTAATGTATATAGTTTATGTAAAAATACCAAAATAAATAAAACATACAATAATAGGTAATATTTAATAGTGAATATGAATAAAACTTGCATTTTTTTATCAATAAAAACCATTCATTCTAAAATTATGTGATATGTATATATTTTATAAGTATTGTTAAAATGCCTAACATTTTTTTTTAATTAGCTTCTTGGCCCGATTTTTAGTGTGAACGATGATTCAAAAAATACTCTAAAATTAAAAATTCCTATAGGTATAGCTCTCAGATTTTTTTCCTCAATTTTCCAATCTTTTTTGAAAAATCTGAAATAGCTATTTACTTAAGGTACCTACTGTGAGTTATGACATTTTTTTCAATTGGCTATCATCAGATAATTCACATAAGCAACGGTTCAAAATTGCCAAAAAATGTAATCGCTGCAACGGCTTTGACAGTATGTATGACATACTATAAATTCGTAAATATGCCAAATAAAATTAATATTAGGAACTTGTATTGCTTTTCCTATAACTGGCAAAATAAGATTCCTTCTTTTTGAGTTCAGATACTGCAATTTGGAGTTCAGATCCATTAGTATTCGGCTTCAAACCAAACATTGCTATATAAACTCTTGTTATTTTAGTGACGATGTTTGGCATCCCACAAAACTGGTACGAATTAAAAATATTCCACGAACTTGAACTCGTTACTACACATTTTAAGAAACGGAGCAGAGGGAGAAAACATAATTTTTATACACGCGAGTTCTCTACCCCTTCTCCGCCGAACAGAAATGTGGGTAGTGTTTTCTTTCTCGCCCAAGAAACTCTTTGAATCAGGCCAAAAACAACCGACAGCGGGCTGAGAACAGAATAGAACGAGAAGTGTGAGAAGCCGTGATAGAGAAGCGACGTAGGAACCTGACTCCATTGTGCGCCAATAATTTGGTGTGTGTGATGCCATCTGGAATTTATTAGTAAATGTAGACTAAACTACCGCCATGTTGAAATAGTCTATTTTATATACAATAAATAACATTGAAGAGGCTCTCATATTATCAAAACGTTGAACCAAAGTCACCTCCAACAAATAAATAATGAAGTAACGGAGAACGCTATCTCTTTAGATAGATAGACAGATATATAGAAAACTGTTTATTCTCTAAAATCTTAAATTTTTTATACAAGGGCGGATATATCATCTCAAAGACAATATCTTACATTCGAATCTTATAGTGTATTGGTAGTTAGGTTAGCTGTCACAGCATACAAATGTTACATGTAGGGTAGTAATAAATAAGTAAGTCATGAATAAAGACACTTGAAAACATGATTTAATATAATGCCGAAATCTGGAGAATGGGTGCCGGAAAAACGAAAGGTTCATTTTTACTTTGGAAGCCAACCCCAGGAAGACCAAGCTGAAAACGGCCACGCGAATCAAGTTGTATTTGATGGCTTTAAAAATGAGCTCTGCAGCCGAATGAAATCATAAAACCTTACAACATTTTACATGAGAAATTAAGGAGCAGGCGAAAAGGTAAAAGATTTCTTCGTCCGAATTGAGAAAGTCGAGTGCTTACTGCAATTTTGTCGACTTAGAAAGGACACTCAGAGACAGATTGGTTTGCGGACTATTACAGAGTGACAAATTCAAATTCTACCATGAGTAAACAATGATAACGACAATGAAGACACAGGAGAACATGATGAAATATGACAGCCCCCGACACAATAAAGAAAGGGAAAAGAAGGAAGATGACAGTTATTATAAATGAAAAATTGTGACCCCACCTACCAAGGAATGGCCTGACATATTGGGTATTCCAGGTGCGCCTACAGAAGAAGCATCGGGGAGGCCTGAAATGCAGAATGAACCCAAATCCAGTAAGTGTATGCGCCAGGATTCTCCACAACACCCGACAAAACATCAGATTTTAGGAGAATTGGATGAGAACAATTACAGTATATCTGAAGATTCCACATTGTCTTAAGAATAAGTGAAGTGTTATCATGCCCACTTCACACCTTTCAGGAACAGTCATTGATGCACCCTCTAGTAGGAGAAAATAGCAGGAAAGATCCCCATTGTAGTAAAAAATATACCATTTTGTTGTATCATGATAATCATTTCTTATGTTGATCTTTTGAATATTTAGTTTTTTTCCAAGTAACAAAGGCTGAAATATAAAAAAATCTATCATCGAAAACTTTATTTTTCTTTTTTTTTAATTCTTGGCCAGTACCCACACAGTACAGTATCATTATGTAGTTACCCTATATTTTATAATATAACTCCTGGTTTTTTTTTCAGAGGAAGGGACTGCCGAAGCAACATCTATCTACTGCCTACCGGCGAGATGGTGTACTTTGTTGCTGCCGTCGTAGTATTATTCAACGTCGATGAACAGTGTCAAAGACACTATACCGGCCACACTGATGACGTCAAATGTATTACAATTCATCCAAACAAGCTGATCGTGGCATCTGGACAGTGCGCCGGACATGACAGGGTAGATGCAAGGGTATTTATTATATTCTTCAGAAATCGGTTGGTTATAGGTGGTGTGGGTATTTTTAACTTAACGTCTATTTGGGCATAAGCAACTTTAATGGCAGAAAATTTGAAAAGCTTTGTTGTCTTTTAAAAAACCATGTCCAAGTTTCAACTCCCTAGAGGATGATTGGAAGCACATAGTAGGTACTTCAAGAACCCTCGGCTTTGCATTTATATCCAGGATTGCATTTATTTCTTGATCAGGCTGCCCAGTTAATTGAAGCTTAAGTATAGCACTTTATTTTTCTTTTTCTGTTTTATGGGGTTTTTCATTGAGTCAGGAATCCGGACGATGTACTCGTGCTATATTCACCAAAATATTATGTTCACTCGTGAACATATATCGGAGGTACCGGCGAATAGTGATTTCCATGAACACAATATCAGAAATAAATTTGACATACACATTAATCAGCACCGACTGAGCAAGTTGCGAAACCGTTTCCTTCACCAAAGCCTGTGTTATTATAATATGATCCCTGCACATATCAGAAGTCTTGGAGAGAACCAATTCAAAACATCAATAGTCCATGCTTAGTCAAAAATTTTATGACATAAGAGATTTGGATAATGCTGTATCCATAAGAGTAAAGAAAAATATCCTGATAGTTGACATTTGCCAAATAGCATATTTTTTATTTCTATCGACAAAGGCTATATATCGCTGGATTTGACTATTAATTTAAATTTTGACATCTTTAGTATTCGATTATCTATTTTCATGATTATCACATTATTACTATGATAATCATGGTTATATACATTATTCTCTTTATTTAATCCGCAATTTTCATTATTTCATTATTTTCTAATAATTGATGATTCTCATAACGATTGCAAATTAAACTAATTTAGAAATACTCCTACACTTCGATGAATCATTGCGTCTAATTAATTATGGGGTGAGTAATTTATTATGGAAAAATAACTATTGTGTTAGATATGACTATATAACTTATAATTATTATGAGAATCACCACTATTAGAAAATAATATAATAAGGAAAATTGCTGATGAAATAAAGAGAATAATGTCTATATCTATAATTATCATAGTAATAATGTGACCTACTGCATTGTAAATACGGAAAACTGAATCATAGATTTAAAAATATTAATAGCATAAAGATTTCTCATTTCGTACAGACTGCTTACCCTCCCCTCTGATTTCAATGCGATTAGGGTTGACATCGAACATGTCTCCACTATAAAATTACCGTATTTTATAGTCGTGATATGTTTCTACCCCCAGGGAGCTAACTAAGTACCTACACGTGCATTGGAGGATACCTAATTAAGGCACTGTTTATTGACAATAACTAATATTGTTAGCAAAGGCCTTTGAAACATAGCTTTATAATGATGCCTCGAGCGAGGACTTAAGTTTTGACCTGTCCCTTGCCAGTACTGGATTACCGGTCAGTATATCGGACCTCAAATGACTGGATTATTATTTATTTATTTATTTATTCATTTATTATTAATCGACATTACAGAAAAATGAATGCATTGAAAAGTAAAGTTAATAAAGATTCCAACTAGTAAGTATACAAATATGTAGAATGTCACCTAAAATACTAGCTATCATATAAGAATAAATAATTAATTGCCTGTAATTTAAACAGATGAGGGTTAGCAATAAAAACATCTGAATCTAGTGCCATCTAGTTAATGTCATTTAAACGCCGCAAAGCCAACAAGTTCTACCTCGTAAGGTTAGTGCGCGAGAACGGATTCACGTAAACATGGTGCGATCGAACACGAAGATAATTATTAAACACAAAAAGATTCACCTTAGCTAGTAAGCTAGGGTTATCAGTTTTACCTCGAATCGGATTAAAAATATAGGATATGGTCAGCATTTCTCTTCTAAGACAGAGAGAATTATAGCCAACCATGCCTGTGATAAATGCAGTCGGATACAAATATGGATATCTGTACTGCTTGAAGTACACAAATGTTAAAAAAAACACTGCTGTATCTTTTCCAGCATGATGATATAGGTATGTTCATGAAGATTCCAAATAGCTTCATTCGTTTCCATGTGACTTCTAACAATTGGGTTGTACAATGTACAATGTGCGCGTAGCCCATAAATAATTGAAGTGTTTGAATTGCCGTATCGCAAACCCTAAAAGCTTGAAAGAAGTTATAGATAGTAGACTAATATGTTACTTGAAGTTTAACTAGGAGTCGAATAAACTCCGTCATTGTCGTTGACTTCATTCACTTAAGGAAGCAAACACCCAGTGATGGAGTAATCAAACGTCAGATGAACAGGCAATCTTGTGTATGTCATCACTGAACATTTGTTGAACGTTTGAACAAGTAAAGGTTAAGAGTAAGAGTTTGGCTCCATTCATAAACTGCATCAATATCACATTGGAAGAGCTCACAGGCCTCAGCACTTCCAGTAGATAAAAATAAGATTATGACTGAATACAACTACGTTTTCCCTCCTCGCAGCCATAGTTACATATTCCTCTTTATCGGCTGTTTATGCAACTGGGTTGGGGGGAGGGGCTGGCTGAACTGTATTTGGAGGTGGCTCGAAACGTGACCAGATCAAAAAATGTTATGAGATCTCAATTCGACGAACCCTTACTAGGAGATGGTACCAAAACATAGAAAATAATAATTTCATTCTCTTCTTTTTCCAGGCCCACATAAGAGTATGGAATTCAGTGTCGCTGGCAACACTGGCCGTAATCGGATCAGGGGAAATCGACAGGTCGGTCTGTTGTCTATCGTTCTCGCGGGCGGACGGTGGCAGTTTGCTCTGTTCCATAGACGAAAGTACGGACCATTGTATCTCCATATGGGAGTGGCAGAGGGGAGACAAGGGCACCAAGATTGCAGAAACTAAGGTAAGAAATTGGTTATCCAGTACTAAATAACTGTACTTGATTCTTCTTGTGAGTGTGTATGCGGCATCACAAGAGAAGCCAAATGAAATTTCAGTACATTGGTATGTATGAAATCATACACAGTAATACCCCTTTTTAGGTAAGAGATGCATTCCTTATCTCAAATTCTATGGCTTCGAAGGGGGGTGAATCTCCGTTTGTACTTACTTACTAAAGTACACAATTCGGTTTGACTACTATAGTCTCGATTCTAAAAAAGTCTCGTAATCACACATTTGTATTATTGACTCCGCAGTGAGACTTGGAAGTTCCCCTATTATTCAACTGGATTAACAAAAACCGAGGGTTTCATAATATTGCGAGAGTGATTTATTCATTAGAGTATTCATAATAGGGCTACAAGTCCTGCATCTTCATTTCTCTTTACTCCACTGCATCCCTTCCCTCAAAAAAGCTGATTCGATTACAGTATACCCTCACTATACCACGGATCCACCTGAGAGGTGGCGATTTCATTCAAATTTTATTACACTCAGGGAAGCAGGAGCTGATTGGGTTTTGATCATTTTGTCAGTCGTCAGCCTGAAGTTGATCTGCAAGCTACGGTCCTACATCATGCATCTGTGCTGCGCTTATGCCAAACCATTTGCAATTACGCGCAATCACAATGAATAAAACCAAAGCTACAATGTTAAAGAAAAACTGAAAATTATCAACAAAGTACTGGACATGTATAAGGAGAGAATTGGAAATACATGAGGGTGCAATAAGGGTCTAGATGGCAGAAGTCAACAAACTAAATTCGTTTGTTGATAAACTCGACAAAGATTCCGACTTGCCCGAAAAAAGACACAACATGGAAAACCCAATTTTAGACAAATAGGTAACTGTGGATGGTACAGAAGATATTTGTCAACATTCATCTGACATATTGATCGTTGAGACGGTTTGCAGTGAAGGAGAGACGGAGGAAGAAGAAAGTAATGGAGTAATGCCTGACCATACTTTTGATTTGCCTCCTACTAAAAAAAAGGCATTACAAGGCATCGAAACAGTAATGCGTTGGGTGGAATTGCAAGAAAATGTGGACTGAATGAAAGTGTTACAACTTGCATCACTTAAAAGTGACATTTTAAATAAACTAGCTAAGTCTAGGCAGAAGTGTACAGTTTTTTTTTAAATTGAGCTTATGTGAAATAAACTTTTTATCGATAAATAAACTTTTACTGGTTAAAACATCATGCTTTTTAATTACAATGAGTACATGATTCCTGATCTCAAGTGTACCTGTCTGGGCGAACTATTGTATTGTCTTTCGTCATAACGCGGTTCAGCCTATAACGCGGGTTCACATTACCACCCCAAACTCGTATTATAGTGAGGGTCTACTGTACTTACAATCTGCCTAATTTCAACCTCATCTGTTGGTAATCAAAGTAAACCTATACTAAAGTACCTATGTATTTTTTTTTTATTCAGTGTTCGGTGGATACGGTAATAGCAGCAGAATTCCATCCTTTAGACCGAAATCAAATAGTGACATGTGGAAAAAATCACATCGCATTCTGGAATCTCGACCAGTCCGGTATGCTTTACAAGAGAATGGGAATATTCGACAATAGAGACAAACCGAAATACGTCACATGCTTGGCTTTTAATCATAATGGTAATTATATTTTATTTGCATCAACAGTTTATATAAATAGTAAAATAAACAGGTAATAGTAAAACTCTGTAGTAATAGTTAAAATCGGTAGCAACTCTGCAAAACAGTATTGTTTGATCGAGCGTTACTCTAGTAAGCTGTAGTAATTTGAGTTACTCTAGTAATCTGACATTTACTAGCCGATATTGTGTGGTAAAAGTAACTGTCAAAAGATGGTGGCTCCAAATCAGCTGTTTCAGCATGCGTGTAAGTGTCAGTTTGTTTGGTAGGTCGTTGTCAGTCAAGTGTCATCGGTGACAAAACGCTCGCTTATTGTAAATATTGTAGTTATTTGGAAATGGATTTGGGATACATTGTTTCTTCTGAGGGCAGTAGTTCTGATGATGATCATGTAATTATGGAATTTGTCCTCATGCAGAAACCGAAGATATTTCGGCCTCAAATCGATATCTGCCCGTTCTGGGACGATTCCTACGAGCAATGAAATGCAATCAGCTGTGCGATGTAATGAAATAAGATTTGACGCTTTATTGCCAGCGTCGAAAATACACCACAACCCGGGATGAAGTCCAAGAGGGGGTGCTATTAAAGAGGAAGCCCGAGAAACACTATATTGAATACAATTTTAATAAAATAATGTTTTGGTACATATTTTTAAAAAACCTGCGATGCAGAAAGGAATCTATATTATCTCTCCCTCAAATAACCTTCGCATGTAATAAACAACAGACTAGACCGGTCTGTCCACTATCGTAAAAGACCTAAATCAATATGTTCAGTGATCAAAGATAGAAATCCTCATATCATTGTGGAAATGCAAAATTTAATGAGGTAGTGGGCAAAAGTAACATCCACACATCCAGACACCCGAACATTAATTTCTTCTTGGTTTAGATGGACTCCAGGACATGTGAAACGCCGAGAAAAGTCTTTTTGGACGTTTTAATTTCATTTCCTAGAGTCCATCTAAACGAAAACAAAAATGTGCCTGTCTGTCCACAGGGTAGGCCGAAGTAATAATAAGTTATTAGGAAATGTATATGTACGTCGATTTAATAAAATATGATAATAATCAAACTTTCATTTAACCTTAGTTTTTTTAGGACCCGGGCCAGTTTCATGTCTGGCACAGGTTGTAGCTACCTATTTATTTATCCAACTTACTTTCAGGTGACGTTCTGTCAGGTGATTCGAACGGAAACGTAATCATCTGGGGCCGTGGAACGAACACCATCATCAAACTTGTAAAGAACATCCACGAAGGTAGCATATTTTCAATATGCGTTCTCAAAGAGGGCTCCATCTTAACTGCTGGCGGTAAAGACGGTCGAATAATTCAGTTTGATTCGGAAATGACCGCTACCGGCGTCGACGGGATTGTAAGTGTTTCACGGTTTAATTCTCCATATGTCATCATTATATTATGAAGTGTATAGGAAAAAAATATACTTTATCAGAAAAGTGTTATTTTTAGAAATCACAATTTTAACATTCAAATCTTTGCTTGTTTTCTGAAATAACTTTAGCCAGCGTTAAAAATCGCTATTTCTTGCCTTTGATCTAAAATGAAAGTACCTACATATATTTTTCGTGACGTGAGTACAAAATTAGGGGGGGGGGCATCAA
>JAOPUG010000042.1:10934775-10957321 GCA_027564375.1 Micropterix facetella | reverse complement strand
TGCAATTCCGGCTAGTTCCAGCAAGAAACTTTTTGTGGAAGTCTACGCGGGCCTGTAGATCCTTTGGTTCACTACGGTTATTTAATCAACGATACTACTTAGCAATAAAACATAATATCTTAGATTTACGTAAGGTTTACTGTCAAGCATACATTTTAGACAGCGACGCTAATGAGCTTAGAATGTAGTGCCAGCTGGAGCACCCGTTGGCATGGCATATTTAAATATTGTTCGACAACGCTAAGCACACCGCAAGCGCTCTTCAATACGAACTGCTTTTAGATTTTTTGTAATTTTTGGACTGTTGGAACTTGCCTGCTTGCAGAAATTACTCACCTGACCCTTCCTGCGTTTTCCTAACGTCATTGATTAGTATTATAAAATCTATGCTAACGTTCTATTACTTATGAACCACTAAATCCAAATAATCCTCTCGTCACTTTTATGACCCCCTTTGAACCGCATATTTGCACAATATTTTATGTCAGTACCTACTTCCTTGCTCGAAGCCAACTGTAATTTCATGGACTGTTCTAACCATATAATAAAATGCATATTTGTGCCTACAAAAACTTTATCTAAATACAATTCAATTAAAAAATGACAACTGCATGCCACTGCCGATGGTTAGTCACTATTACTCTAAAGCATTGTAAACTTCCTACCTAATAAGAACAATTGTACAATTAAGGTGAATTTGTAGATACCAACATTACTTACTACGCCAGATTATTTTTACACCTGTTCTACTAACATACTCATACATACAGTGCCACGCGAATTAATTGGAACAAGCAACACATTTTAACTTTTTGTTTTGGTAATTATCTGAGATATTTGTTATTCTGGCAATGTTTTTACCTATCATGTCAGTTATTAGACCATATGTAAAGTGTTAAATTGACCTATTACAGATTATGTCCATGTGGTTTATGTTAGACATGTTACTTTATTAAGATCGTTTTGTTTTGTTTAGACTGCGTAATTTGAGTGACTTTTAAACATAGATATCACTCCGAGAAAGCGGGTATGGATAATCACCTTTACTGAACGCTCTTCCATGACGTACCGGCAGATAATGGGGAATGTTAGAGTTGGGCTAACATCCGTCAGCAGCATTGTCAAGCAGAAACAAACAATGGGAGCGGTGGACATCAAACGAAAGAAAAAATGTGGTCGGAAGAGGAAAACTATCATCAAAGATGATAAACATCTGATTCATAAGAGCAAAATAGATCCTTGTCTGAGTGCAGTTGACACAGGGAACTTCATCAATCTGGAATCAATATTGACATGACTACCGTACGACGATGGATTTTTGAATGTGATACAATGGCAAGGAAACCAATTAAGAAGCAGCTTCTGACCACTGTCATGATGCCATTTGCAAAAAACGACTCTCCAGATAGATTGTACATCGTAAACAAAAATGATCTCTGCAGTAATTCGTGTCTGGTTTCACGATGATGAACTAAATGAAAGCTGTCTGGTAAATTATATGCCTACAAGAGTGAAGGATGTTATCAATACAAAAGGAGGACACATTTATTATTAAAACCAACAATGTATGCTACCAGTACTCTTTTTTTGTATGTTTATGTACAATAAAACACTTTTAGAAGGAAAATACTCTATGTTCCAATTAATTCGCACGGTACTGTAACTTGTTTAGTTCCTTTATTAAACAACTCCCTGTAATGCTATATATATTTAGAAACGTAGTGAGACTAGCAAAGTCAAGTGAATCCAGCTATTTTCATTGTAGGTAATTTAGTTATTTGTTTTATAAATAATTGTTCTGTTTTTCTATAGGGACACTCCAGTTACGTTACACACATAGACTGGTCAGCAGAAGGAGAATACTTAAGGAGTAATTCTGGCGACTATGAACTTCTTTACTGTAAGTACTTTACTTCTTTACTGGGTGGCACTTCCCAGTGCCTTGCCGTAACGAGTAGGACTCTGACGTACAGTGACGTAGTTGGATTGTGGATATGTTATGTCAAAATTCTGTAAATTTCATCTCGGGGCGATATAACAATAAAGTTCATTGAAACACCTCGGGGTGACGGGCTCGCCCGAGTATAGTCTTAAATCCAAATATGTAAGTATTTAAAAGTATCAATTAGAGGAAGAAAAAACAAAAATCTAACACTCTGTTGAGGAAATAAACATTTTCTAAATTATAAAAACAATTATAATATTGTTTCTCATAGGTTTATCCCTGTAAAATTTAGTGCAGTAATTTGATGAATTACTATGCAATCTTGAATTTTTAGGGACTTAAGTAACCTAATGTTTTAAACATTCTCACGGCTTATAGAAACAAAATCATAAAAAAACAAGTGTATAAACCTCTCTTGGAAATCATGTTCTTTTACGTCAAAGAATTATTTTTGCACTTTTTTTTTTACTACTTTTAATTATTTTTGCACTTCTAAATTTTTGAAGTGAAATGAAATGAAAACTTATAATTTGTAAATTTTTTACTTGAAATTTAACAGATTTTTCATCATAATGATTTGTCGGTCATGAAACCACATTCGTTAATTTGCTATTTTTCGTTAATTTTGTAATGATTATTTTCTATATAATGTAAAAATCGTGGAAATCCTCCAAAATCGCCTTTATTTTTTGTTGCCCCTCAAATGTTGCTGCTGTGAGCTGTGTAGCCCACTGTATAGGCTGATCAGCAAGTTGTGACTGTAGGACGAGATATTTTTAATAAAATTGATTATGGCGACATTTTCCAAAACTGTCATCAGCCGGATACGGTTGAATCAAGCATCTTGATAGTTTTACAGTAATAGGTAGATAGTTTATTAGTACAAATTGAAGAAACTAAACATTAGTAAATAAATATTATTTCTATACAAACATCTTAAATAGTGTTTAAAAAAAACTTTATTTATTATATAAAAAGCTATCCAGTTATCAGTTATACTCCGACAAGGACCATAGAGAAAGGCAGTGAATCAAGGCTATAAAGTACAAAATATTCTCCGCAGACTAGTAGCCCAAATCGAAGCAATTTGTCCGTAACGAATGTGATCAAGGTTTTGGTAACATGGACTATTTCCCGAAAGTTTGGTCCACGGTCTGTGGACCAAATCAATACAAGCAATCAATGCTAATAATAGCATGTCTAAATATTTATATTAAAGATCAAAACTTATCGAATCAACATACGGCAGCATGCTATATATTTTGAATATCATACATTTTCCTTTCATATTTAAGGTAACTTTTAAGCGATGCGTTTTAATGACTTTCGCATATTAACGGAGAATCAACAATAATAAGAAAAACTTAGCTGTCCAACAGAAAATTTGACAGTTTGTTTGGGGTTATCGACAGTAGATTTTAAAACGTTGCCAAAAGTTGTATCATGATTGAGTCTGGTCAGACTAAAGCCTCTATTGATTCGTGTTCTGCAGATTTCGTAGGGTTGCCAGAGTTTCAGGTTATCCCGTTTTTCAGGCTCTAGCTATATAGAAACCCTTTAGAATCTAAAATACAGGCTAAATAAAATTTATTTTTAAAATCTCATATAAAAAAATATAAAAATTACCTCTTTTCGCACCATTCGGCCGGGGCTGGCAGAAGCAGACATTCTATCTGTGGGTTAAGGGTTGTGTCCGGGCAGGGTCGAGCGGAAGGGTGTTTGTGCATAAATAACAAAAAACGAATTTATTTATGCTTTCTTCACACTCAAATTGCAAAAAGTTGGTACAGGGTCTGTACCCCACAGAAAATCTAATTGTTGTATTAATTGCACAGTATAATTAAATCACTTGTATACTATTGTTTAGTGTCTCAGAGAATAATTGCATTTTTGTTTACATAAATAAGAATGACTCAGCTCAAATAATTTTTATCTGACGATGATCTATGAAATAAACAGTATGTTTGCAATTATATAAATGAACTGAAGATGCTATCTATATGGTTGAATTCTGGTAAATGAATTAAAAGTAGTGCAATAATAAACTTATGCAAAAAAGCTTTAAAGTTGCAAACAGTGGCCTGAATGATGTAAACCAACAAGGTAAGGAGGCTAACCAAAAGCAAAATATCCATATAACATTATCCGTGAAATTTATTATAATTTAAAAAAATTGGTCTGTTTGTATACCGTAACAAATCTAAACATGATATTTTTGATGCTGGTGAACCTTAAATCAAGAAATGACAGGTGGCAACCCTAGGTCTTTGTATATGTAAACTATAGCCTTCTTATTCCTATAGGGAATCCGAGCACATGTCGACAGATCCCGGCCTCGTCGAGCCTAAAAGATGTAACCTGGGACACGGAAACCTGCCCGCTGACCTTCCAGTCGCTTGGAATATGGCCGGAGAACGCCGACGGCACCGACATCAACTCGTGTCAGGCCAGCAACGACCGGCGTTTTATGGCAACCGGAGACGACTTCGGAAAAGTAAAACTTTTCAGTTACCCCGTCACGCAGCCCAAGGTTAGTATCGCTCATTTGTTTGCCTAATAACCTTCTAGAGGTTGCGCTTAGTCTTTGTAAGTTTGTAAAAGACACAGGACTGCAGAAGGAACTGTAAGCAAACAGAGATAAAAAAGATCTGCAGAGGTGGAAGCTCAGATTCCAACTTATCTAAATGAATCATGTTTAATCTAATTGACACAGTGATTGCTTAAAATATACAAAAAATATATAAAACATTTGAAATGTAACATTTATGTCATTATCACCATAATAATATGTTCATGACATGTGTGCCAGAGGTCTACTAGACATTTTGCCTTTTTACTGGTGTTAAGAGACACAAAAAAATCACCAGAACTGATATAAACAGTGCCAGGTAAGTAGACTGCGCCATGCCCCGCTGCTCATCACATCATGAGGCAGAGTTAGCGCTGTATAAGTACTGAACAGGGATACCGGCGAAGTGAAAGTGGCAGTGGCGAAGCGGAAGGGGGCAAATGAACTTGTCCCTCACTGGAGTCTCTCTCGCCTCAGCTGTCGGTACATGAGCCAGTTTTTGTATTGGCTGCTCTGCAGTTGCATGGTAGTGAAGCTAATTCTATCCAAAATACCATAATAGGTACCTCGGAAACTTATACAATGAATAGAAGATAAAACATTGCAATCGCCTCAAATAAACATATTCCAGTACTGTCCATTGTTAATTCAAGGCTGAAATTAATAAAAAAATGGTCGTATTATATTCACTCTCGCGGGGGGAGGGGTCTATGGCATTACTGAACTTCTTCAAATGGTCTATAGTAACATATAGTTTAAGAACTTTTGATCTAATTGGATCCTTCCAGCAAGTAACCGAGAAAGTCTGGCACAAAGGAATTGCTCTACAGAATAAAAATGGCCATGGCATCCATTTTATAGCATCTCAAATTCGTGTCTTGCGGTCCGCATATTCTAAGTCAGACAAAATGAAACGAGATCTAGCTTTCAATTCAATTAAAATTCCACTCGTGAAAAATATAATCACTGTTTCATATAATCAAGCAAAAACTTTCATAAAAAATATAATCACAGCAATTATTCGCTGTAATATAAACAGCTTTCGCTGTAAAAAGTGCTTTAATACATACAGTTTCTCCAAGCAAGCCGGTGCGCCAGACTTATGGCAACTTATTATAAAAATAATTTCATTAAATTCGTTTTATTTCAAATACTTGTTGGAAGAAGTAATTAAATGACATTTTATGCAAAATCGAGTTAAAAATCATTATGGGTCTATTTAAGTGTCTTATACACGTGAAAGAAGTCGATGTTTTAAAATAGGGTTTAATTGACGTTTTTAGCGTCATTACAGTAGAGCGTCGATTATCCAAATGCTGGCCATCCCAAACGTCGGTTAAACTAAAGCAATTCCAATTGGCAAATTCAAATTTCAAATTTGCTGGCCAAACTACGCTAGTGGCCCGGTAGTAACGCTGCAGCGATACACTGATTCGGTTCCACCCGTCTACTGTCCTACATGAGTAGACTCTCGTAGGCAGTGGCGTGTGAGAGTGTGCGAGCCTTTGCTTGTGACGGACCGTGCTGTTGTTGGTTGAAGTAGGGTTGTTGGTAGGGTCTTAACGGTTCATGCAACTTGGGACTAATGGCCATGTTTATGTTATCTTTCGCTGGTCAAAAATCTCGGTTCAACTCTTATCTGGGAGCCTCCTCGAAGAGGGATATAACCTGGTGAAGCCGAAGTGAGGATTTGGGGGAACACCTCGGGCGTACCTGGGTGGTTGTTGCACTGGTCGGTTTGCTAGCCATGTTGTTCAATCGGCGAATAACCAGGGGAGTCTGGAAACATACGCTTCCTACGACGAAGGGACTTACAAATGATCCGTTGGCCACTCGATCCAGAGTGAGATTGACGGTCAAAGGGCGTCTCGGATCCGCATTAAATTTGAATTATGAATTACCGCTCACACCAGGTAGACACCGCACAAGCAACCTTGAACCCATAACCAGACGGGAGGATGGAGAAATCCATCCAAATATGGTAGTAAGGGAGTGAGGACTTCCCACTGGGTGGCAATTCCCAGTGCCCCACTGTAAGGTGTTGGACTCTTACGGGCTATGTGGCGTAGATGGATTTGTGGATTGTTTCATCTGCAAGTCTTTCACGGGAGAAAGAACGATTAATCACGGAAGCAAATTCAATCCGAGTACTGCAGGTGCATCCTGGTTTACTTGGCCTGGATGAGGATCTGACCAATAGGTAGAGCAAGCATAGTGGATATGGGTATTTTTGGTATACTGAGAGAGACTTGTTGGAATAGGTTTTAAGCAATTTTAGATAAGTCAGGGTTTACCAATAACAGGCCGGGCCAAATTTGCCGATGTATTTTGCTACTTTTCCTGTTAAATAATATTGTAAATAAACCGTTGTATTTTCGTTTACTTCAGTAGCACAAAAAAGTTATTTCACACGTTCAGAAGATACACATGATTTTTTTTTTTGCTTTGCAGTCGCTTTGTCACCAGTACGGCGGCCATTCAAGTCACGTCACTAGCGTGCGGTTCCTCCAAGACGACACGAGACTAATATCCACCGGAGGAATGGACACCAGCGTCATGCAGTGGTCCATAGAATGAATCAATTTAACAATTAAATTATACGAAATAAGGACCAAGTAGGTTTCATCGCACATTCCAAAACAAATTCTCAAAAAAATGTTAGCTAGACGTAGAAAGTTGTACATTTTTCATTGTATATAAATTTAATCTAATATCCTAGTGTCCTAAGCCCCACGTTTGTTTTTATTATTAACCCTAGTCAATCTGTTTTTTTTTTTATTTATGTGACTTGGTAAATTCAATTTCTCTTAGTGTATGCAATATGATCCGTCTCATGCGTGCCTCGATTAACTAATTTTAATAAAACTGTTGATACTGCTTTGTAGATTTTTTCCAATCGGGTTTTGTTATTAATTTATATTGTACAAAATTATCTCTTATTCTCTTTGGATTATTCATGTTTAGAGTAAACTGTAGTGCACAATTATTTAATTGTATAAAATGGTAAATCTCCGCACTAGGCCATTAAGCATTCATTGATTTTAAGGTTTAGTAATGCGAATAAAAACATTTTTTTTAAAGATCCTGCTGACTCTTAATTGAGTGTTTTTATTCTTGGCTGTTGATTGTTGTTGGTCCCTGGCACATCTTGAATGAGTCATTACAATTACTTGCATAATTGCTGATGATGTTGATATTATTCGAGGATTTCGAATTGCAGGGTTTTCATGTCAGCGAGAAAAAGAATTAGGGGTGCACGAATTGTAAATAGGGGTTCAGGTTAGCGGAACCCATTTGGACAGGTAATTACAAACGGAGCTGCCATGGAATTCACCGACCAGAGTCAGGCCCATCATAATACTATTGTTACACTTTTGGGGGGTGAGCGGGCCTATAAACAGTTAGGCATTCCGTAAATATCCTATTACATCTAAAATAGATTATATTGTACAGCGTAGTTTTTTAAACTATCAAGTCAAGTATAGTGGTCAAGGAAGATGTCGTGAAAGGAAATAATACTCAACTCAAATTGCATCACTAGTCGATTGGGAAGGCCAACGCACATGACTAACAAGGGACTTCCCGTGGTTTGCCTCCCTGGGTGACCCTAAGCACCAGCGTCTACTGGTGTCGTTCAGTTCGGGTCTTAATGGCCTACTCTGTCTATCACGGTCGGCCCAACTCACGACTCATTACCTATTCGGCAGCCTCCTCGAAGAGGGACGAAACCAGTGAACCTGCTGTGCATGGCAGCTGATCTGGGGGAAGCCCTCGGGCGATCCTGGATGTCCGAGCACTGGTAAGCATGCCAGCCTTTGCTTATCAACCTTCATGAAGAGGGATCTCCTGTATCCTGGTATGGTCTAGTATGCGGTGATATGGTCTGA
The DNA here is from genome assembly GCA_027564375.1 of Micropterix facetella. NCBI lineage: Eukaryota > Metazoa > Arthropoda > Insecta > Lepidoptera > Micropterigidae > Micropterix > Micropterix facetella. The sequence continues at coordinate 10,948,920 of JAOPUG010000042.1, read as the reverse complement.
GCCCAGTGCGTAGTGCGGAATATGCACTCAGTGAAAACTTCGAATGGATGGTCATTTAAGGCACTGGTCGGTCTGCCGGCTCTTGCTCAACAACAAATAGCCGGAGGGTTTGCAAGCGCAATGGGACCTAAGGACAGCAACCGATAATATGCACATCGTTTCGCCAATGATTGCAACGGACAATATGCACATCTGGTCAACGATTGCACCCAACAATATACAAGCGTCCCTGGGTGATCCTAAGCACCACCAGGTGGCAGAAAATTCAATCCGAGTCCCGCAGGTGCTGCTGCAGGTTCATGCTGGTTTATTTGGCCTAGTGGAGGATCTTACCAATAGGTAGAGCAAGCATAGCGTACATGAGTATTTTTGGAATCGTGATGACGAGAGAAACTTGTTGGAATAGATTTTAAGCTATTTTGGATATCAGGGGTTACCAATCAACGGATGGGCCAAAGTTGTCAATGTATATCACTACTTTTCCTGTTATTTATCGAAAGTATTCTGGTCACTATCGAACAAAAATATAAAATCACAGTTAGCAAGGTTACCCCCTTTATCAAGTTAATTTGACTTCACCATGACTGTTGTTTCACAATTGAGCCCTTAGCGTAAAAAAACGCCAAGACACAATAAAAACCATAATCATGTATGTATATATTTTATTTTCAAATATTTTTCTAGTCTTTTCTGTATGAATCATTTGTAAAACAATTCATTCGCGTTTTGGATCAACAATTAATTGATGAATATTCAAAAATAAATAACGACACCAATACAAAAACAAACACTGTCAAGATTTCTAAAATAAAATGAGGAAAGACTAGTTTAACAAATAATTATTTAACAAAAACAGTTCAGCTTATACTAATTGCTCGACACTATTGGCCGAAAGCTCCAAAAGTCGCCATGCTGCTTTGGGGTTCAACTCCTGAGCATCTCGACACAAGACCCAAACGTAAGTAACCCGCATGACTTTCTCCGGGTCACCCTCGATGACTTTGTTTTTCGAGTCCCGCACGCACATAATTTGCTGCGACTGGAATGTGATCACTAATACCGGACCTTGGTCCATCACTTTACCCATTACTAAATCGACATTTTCTATGTCTAATATTTTGGAGTCGAGGTAGTAGCCGAGCGTTTTCGCCTGTTTTAGCGGTGTCGCAATTATATTGTAAGTCCCTTCGTAGCACCAATCTTTTAGGATGTCGAGATCGCCCCGGACCATCGCCTCGAGGATGTTCGGGATGATATCGTTTTCACAGTCACGCAGGAATTTTTTTTGATCGAAGTTCGGATCGATTTTGCAGATTTCCGTCATTGTCTCCGAGAGCTCGTTCTTCGTGAAGAGACCCCCGAACATATCACTGACTTTCTCGGTAAGTAAACGTGATGCTCTTAAAACTGGGTTGCTGGATTCTTCGTATTTTATTTTCCAGTCGAGAACCTAAAAGCGGAAAGAAAAACCGTTAAGTCGCAGAAGAGTGGAAATTACTGAATGTTGATAAAAAAGCATCAATCATTTCTGGCAAACACAGTAACTAAGTACAAACGGCGCTGCCATGTAATCACCGACCAGAATCGGTCCCAACATAATACTATTGTTACGCTTCTGGGGGGGTGAGCAGCGGACTCCGGACTAATGACGAGCTGTGGTAGGTTTAGGTTAGCTGTCTTACCACATGTGAGCGTTCACCTTACCACCCATTCACTTCCCGTTTGAAGCCATGGAGTTTGAGATGTGGAAATTGCAGTTTCAGATTTTTTTTCTAGGAAGGAGTTAATTTTGTTCCTGGGGCGAACTATACCTATCCTTAAATAAGTGAAATAGAGATTTGGCTGGGAGGTCACGAGCACCAACTACAACCGCATGAAGGTGTTCAGTGAAGTCGTTCCGGGTGACAGCATTTGCGAGATCATGGTATTTGTTTAATTTGTACTCGTGGTCTTTTGGGATATTTGGTTCCCATGGAACAGTTAATTCTACAATAAGGGCCATCTTCCAAGACTGGAGTAAAGAGTTATATCCGGAAGGGGGGCTGTGCATCTGAGACTTTCAGGGAAATTATACTGTTTAGAGACCGAATCGACCCCCAGAATCCAATTTGAAGCATTATCTCGATTATTGAGAAAGGTTTTGTAGTGGAATATTTTTTGCCTTTAGAGCTATCCTGTAAAAACTGTATTAGTGGTTTGGAGGGTACTGTTAGGCCCTTGTTGGCACGAGCCACTGAGAGACTAATTACGTTGCGAATAACAGCAAAGACTTTGTAAGTATACCGTCCTTGATCTATGCAAGGGGTATTGCTACAAAGAGGGCGAGGGCAACTATCCTATGAATAGCTTTAACGAGCGAGGTTACTGGGATCTGGAAGTGTATGCTGGAAGGCATTTAAATAAAATTTCAGCATCTCTGGTGTCTCGTCATACAACATTATCTTCCAGTACATTGGAGGAGGAATGCAAATAAATCTGTGTGTGATGTATCAAATCTATGGTAACTGTAATACGTTAAGTGTATGTTAAGTGCCGCTTTGTAAATATTGTCTTCACAGAGAAGAGCCTTCACAATCTGCATACTATCATCAAAATATGCAGTTTGAGAATGTAAATATGAAACTGATCTTCAGAATCTTCAATTCTTGTCTAGATGGCTGGATATAATGTGGAATAAATACTTTTCAGTCAGTTTTTTGGACTGAAACTAAAAAGCAGTCGAAAACCCATTATTACCGAAAATAAATCTCGATCGGACACTAATAAATATGGTGTTTCTATATTGCACTACTATTTTTGTGGTCCTTTCTTTAAGAGCATATTAAGCGGATTGTTCTGTATCTACTCCTATTGCTTGTCGATATAGCTGACTAGCAAATCAAGGGCATAAATGTTGTGAATTCAGTAAACTGTTATGAAAACAGATAAGGGGGCGTCCATTAATTACGTGGCTCAAAATGGCGAGGAAGGAGTCTGGCAAAATGTCATGAAAAATCATTAAAGAGAGGGGGGACTCAATGAAAATCTTACTTCGACTTTTTAATTCAGAGAATATATATTATTATAACAGATTAAATTTTGTATTACAAATTCAATCTTGAGCATAGAAAATATTAAATTAACTAGATTTTAAAACCTTCAAAGATGATGGACCCGCTTTGCTTTTTTATACTTAATTATACAACTGAGAAATTTTAATTTGTTATATTTTTATTTTATATAAGACATATAAATAGTACAAAAAAACAAACAAACAAAAGTGGTGGGCATGCTCACAGGGCATTATAGGTTTAACCTACACCGGGGATTCTCAAAGTGGTCTATATGGACCCCCAGGGGTCAATTTTGACTTGCAAGGGGTCTATGTCAGCGAAAACAATTGGTGGTGCATAAGATGTGAATGGGGATCCACGTGAGCGGATATTTAGGCAGGATATCATCAACTTTTAGCTATTCCGTAAATGTTTTATTACACCTAAAACAGACTGTGTGTACAGCATTGTGTTTTAAACTTATATAAATCGTAATAAACAAACGCGCGCATCACAATCGTCGTGGAAGGAAATCACCACTCAACTAAAATTGCATCACTAGTTGATTGAGGAGGCCAACCCACATGACTAGTGAAGATAGGTGCGAGCGAGGTGCCGCTTTAACGGGTGTCTGCAAGCAAGTAGGATAGGGGGCTCACATGAATGAGCAAGCGAAATAATTAACATTATGCAGTTATGTGTGGCTTTCTCAAATGCTTCGTATTTTAAGGTCGGGTCGCTTAGAAAAGAACATGTGCCGCGCAAAACTTAAGTGCCTTTCAATAAAGGTATGAATACATATTTTACATCATCATTTTTACTCTAGCAAAATGAGCAGTAGGTACTGTGTCAGCTGTCAAAAACACATTTAAAATTAACAAGTTTTAACATTCAATATTAGACAGGCAGGGGTCTACGGAAAATAAAAAATATCGGCAAGTGGTCTACAGGGCATAAAAGTTTGGGTACCTCTGACCTATGCCTTCTGCATGGACGAGGCAACTTGTCAGGGCTACGAAATGGAGAAGACAGTGGATCATGTGAGCTATGCATGCCCAGCATTATTCGCAAAAAGAGAGGATCAAATAAATTACTTGGCAGATGAGAGATGCAACCTTTGGATTCTGCAAATAGCAGCTGGTTGTGTAGGCATGAAAGTATATAAGGGGTCAGGTATATAGATATAGAGTCAAGTGTGGGTGTTTCTGACTACTAACCACCAACCACAAACTCAAGTATTATCGCCATCAATTAAAGGGAAGTTTACAATTTACAGAACCTCATGTGTTTTCCAACCATGGTGAAGAAAAGAGGGGCAATGTAAACCCCTGTTAGCGGAACGGGAAAATTAAGGTAATTTCCGACTCACCTTATTTACGTACTGATTATTATCTCTAAAATCCTGCCACTGCTGATAAAACTTGGAGTCCTTGTGCAATTCAACGCCAGTCGCATCTGTGTTAGGCTCAACCACCTTATCCTCGGGTGCATTCAGGGTGTCTATCCGTTTCCTCAACTTATTCGGTGACGTGTAGACTCTACCTTCGATTCCCCTGATGTTCATTTCGCTCTTCACCGCCTCCGTCGCCTGAAATCAAAATAAATAGGCCTATTTATCAAACTAAGCTACTCATCAACCGTATGATATGACAGTAATAATCACATTGTCATTCTGAAACAAATTCAAAATCGAGGTTTTTATCTCGCATTTTCTTTTTCTTCAGAGATGTAACGATCAAAATTTTCTCTCCATGAATGTTCGCAGATTGTAGAAAAATTTACACGACCCACCTAGTCAGTTTGCGACCCATCGGTGTGTCGCAACCCTAAAGGAATGCTGCCACAGACTACATCACTTAAATTATAAATCTTACCTTAACTTTATATTCCTTCCCTCCACGTAGGAAACCTCCCTTATCACTCCTATTCCTAAAACCTCTAACATCCTAACCGAAACCTCCAGCATCCCATGTAAACTGAAAAATTCAGTGGTACTTTTCATGTCTCAAATCTCTGTATAGAATCAGGGATTACAGTAGACACTCGCTATATACCCAATTGGCAAAATAAATTTTAAAAACGGACATACTTTATTCGAGTTATTGTGCATCCAAAAAGTCGAACATTATTTTTTTTAATTTGGTTTTGGTGGACTCTGAGACATGTGAAAAGTCGAGAAAAGGCTTTTTGGACGTTTTAATTTCATGTCCTAGAGTCCATCTAAACCACAAAATAGTGCCTTGTCTGTCTGCATGTGGAACGTCGAGAAAAGTGTTTTTTGTACGATTTAATGTTGTTACGTTGTTCGCAAGATTGTAAGATAGAGCGTATTTTATTGGACTATTTCAGGGCTGTTGCCTCTCTCCGACGATATTCAATATCACCTTTGATATACTTCTGGAAAGCCTGTCAGTTCATCAAGCCCCAAGCAGCTTTCTCTGCTATTACTGAAAGTAGAGTGGTTCTGTGACTGGTCAGGTTGTATAAAGGAGAAGCCCTCCAAATGTTTTTGCCTTGGACTCGCCCATATAGACACAAAATTCCCCTCCTATGACCCCAAATTGGTCTATAAGGGCTCCAATATCTCCATTATTGATCCAAATAAACGTTTTACATTCATCGGCAGGAAAATCACCTATCAGGGTAAAGACCTCTCTGCCGATCATGTAACAGAGGATTTTAGTAGTTACCTCACAAAAATAGATACCCTGATAATTTCTGGCCCTAGAAAGGCTTGGATCTACGACAACTACCTAACCTCTCATTTGTCATGGCCCTTTCTCATGTATGATTTCACCAAAACCCAACTGCCACATCTAAATGCGCCGACAGCTAGCGGTGACAGCTAGCTCTAAATCCTGGTTGTCATTGGCCAAACCAGCCGACCTGTCGACTCTCTTCAGGTCCAAACATAACTTAGGCTAGCTTTAAAACTGCCCTCTCTGCTTTATGCCAACTCGAGAATAACCAAAACTACGATTCTGTTCAATTCTAGGGATCCGGTAATAACGAATCATGCAGCAAGTGGCCGTAGTGATCCAAATGATCTACAGGCCCGCGTAGAGTTCTACAAAAAGTTTCTTGTGAGAATCAGCCAGAATGGCACTGGTCTTGGGGTATGGCAGTAAAACCATGAGCGATGTGGACCTAAAAAAGTCCCTCCTGCAAAGAGATTACAGAAAAGTATGGCTAATGCTGTTGGCCTTCAATGCCAAAATGACTGGGCAACAGTAGGGGACTTTTGCATTCTCCCTCTATTGCACTGGAAGATAATGTTGTATGACTGGACACCAGAGATGCTAAAATTTTATCTCAATGCCTTTCAGCATACACTTCCAGACTCCAGTAACCTCGCTCGTTAGAGCTATTCAGAGGATAGTTCATGTCCTCTTTTAGCAATACCCCTTGCACAGCTAGACATATTTTAACTGGCTGCAATGCGCTTTAGAACAAGGGCGATATACTTACCGCCGTGTCAAAGTCTTTGCTATTATTCGCGAGGTTATTAGCCTCTCAGTGGCTCTTGCCAACAAGGGTCTTACAGTAACCCTCCAAACCACCAATACAGTTTGTGCGGGATGTTTCTAAACGCAAAAAACATTCCACTACAAAACCATTATCAATAATCGAGAAAGCTTCGGATTGGATACATACATCACATATTTACATTGCCTTCGATCTCTGTATGGTCCAGAAACCCATCTCAGAACCATCGTGTTCTTTTCGCCCAGGAAAACCCTGTTTATCTCCACCTCTTCAAAAATATCCTGATTAATCTTGATGTGCGCTCTTTTGTACCAGTGGAAATTAGTAATGATATGCAAGTCTTTGTTATCAAATTTCTATAGTAATAATTTAAGCATTACATTTTAACATTATTATTTATTTATTCTTTTGTTTTAAAATTATTTTTTCAGATTCACCGAGGTTCTCTATTAGAGTATACGAAGCAGATTCAATCGATGACACCTCCAGCGGTGAAAGTGCAAAAGTCACCAAATCCTCCCACTGCGATGATAAAACCTCAACCTAAATCACCACAGCCGATGAACCAGCCTGATGTCGTTCGCCAAGCCGAGGAGAGAATAGACTTTGTCAACGTCAAGGACCGCATAAAGGGAATGGAGATTACCAATTCGGACAAGCGTCACTCGGGTATCGAACGCAGTGACTCCACCCTTGAAAAGGTCGAATTGAAGCAGCCCCTCTCCGACAAAAAGACGGACACCACGGACTGCGCCGTGAAAGCAAAGAGCGAAGTCGTGGAAAACGGCACGGCGAAAGCGAACGGAACAAACGGAGTCACTCCACCAAAGCCCCTTCCCAGATCGTCCATTTCTGAAGGCAGTTCCGGAGATGAGAACCACTCCAGCGTCACCAACGGAGTTCCAAAACCAAGGCCTAGGACTTCACAGGGTAATGCTGCCGGATATAAGGTCAGTGTGGTTTAGTTACAATATCTATTCCTTCTTTTGTTTAAATAAAGTTTTTTTTTTGTATTTTATTTTATTTCTCTATTAAATTTTTATATAAATACCAGTATATGAATTATTAGATATATAGATACAAGTATATTATATTAATCTTTAAGCAGCTAGCATCGCCATATAGCGACAGACGAAAAAGCACTGTTGAGTTCTGCTGTCATCATATGGTGACAACATTCGCGCGCTCCTTTGCGAGCAATTATAACCCTTATAACACCTTAGCGCATTATCAATAATATTATTTTCTCTTCTCAATGAACAAATTAATCACCGAGCAGTAAATTCTTCCAATAGCGTGGAGTGGCAATAGGATGATTCAAATTGGAAAGTTTAGATGGAGTAGTCCGCCATCGAACCTTTAATTTTTTCACATATTACAACATTTATTTCTTAGAAACCTCGCATTATTTCATTTTTGTTGTGTAGAATCAAATATTACGCAGATTTGTAATGAAACCACTAATTATCTCTTTATATCTCTTTAAATATTTATTTTCGACATTTAGGAGAAAAAACAACTTATTTATTTACAACTTATTATTTTGGGCGAATGACTTGAAACATGAAATATACACCATTTAGAAGAGGCATTATCAGATAAACTTATAACAACTGCTACAATACTTAGTAAAATGGATCGAAAAATTAACAAAAACCAGATTAAGGGCTGCACGCCGCGGAGGCTGGCTGCTTTTAAAAGGTCAAGGGTAACAAGATTAAATAATTGGTTTGAATTTCGTCTATTGGGAGTCGCTGATCATTGCCCATCCCCTTATTTTTCTTAGTCATTGTCCAACTCTATCTCCTACTATATCATTAAACCTACGGCGTACTGCTCTACCTCCTACTATATCGTCCAACACTACCTCTCACTATAACGCTAAACCTACTCGTAACGAGCGGGCGTACTGCCGTTATGTGTAGGAAAAGGTCCCCGTCCCCACGTGTGTAAGGTTTGTGAGGTTGGATCATAATTTGAAATCGTTTTTTTTTGTGTGTTTAGTATTTAATTTTTTATATCTATAAAATTAAACCTATTCTCTGACTTTGCTATGCCGACGACGCATGTATCCCGAAAAGTGATGTAGAAAGGGTGGAAAAAATCCTGTGTTATTTAAACTCCATACACCACCCAATATATTTGCGCGCTACCTCGCACAATCATCCCTACCATCTACACTCATTGCAAATGTCGCTCGAGAATCGATTACGTGATGTATGCAACACTGAGCATTTTCCACAGATGGAACATATAAATGATAACCTTATGAAAATGGATATTAAACACGCACACAATCCAATATGGAAGAAACCAAGAAGCCATACAGATCACAAGTATTCTTACCATAAGTCAAGTGTGCGACGGATCGAATAAATAAGATGCGGAATAAATTTGATATAAAAACGAGTATAGCTCGGTCTCTGAGGCTTATAAAGGATATATTACAACTGCAAACCCCAGATGTGTATAAAAACGAGTGCAGTTGTGGGTTGACTTATGTTGGAAAAATAAACTGTCTCATAGAGACTCGACTGATTAAATACATCAAGGTTGTTGAAAATGTTCAGTAATAAAAATCGGCAATATGCGAACACATATTGGATAGCGGAATGAACGACTGGATGCAGTTTTAAAATCCATGCTATCCTAAAAACAAATTTACTTTCCCTGCATGATCCGGAAAGCCATTGAAATAATAAGAACCCCGAACTTCAAAACACGGATGACGGTTTCAAATCTACGACTTGGAACACTCATGTTTCCAATGCCAATCGCAAAGGCAACTTTACATACATCATGCCCTAAACCTCAACCTTTCTAAACCTTCGTACCCGGTAATAATATCTCCGCATGACCTGGCGAAATTCAATTCCTTTAGTCTTCCAGACATTACTATTGATCAAGTAGCAATCCCTGGAGTAGACGCTGCCTGTAATCTTGGATTGCACATATATGAGCGTCTTATTTCCAAATCTCATGTAAAAAATCTCACGAAACTTAATGTGGCTTCTCTCATCAGAAATCGGTATATAATCAGAGATTACCGAAATTATAGAATCAGAGATTACCGAAATATCGGTATAGAATCAGAGATTACCGAGATTACAGAGATGACAGAGATGACTTACAGAAATTAGGATTCTCCTAATGAACACTCATTTTACCCATCTTTGATTAGGGCGACCGTGTATATGGACCGTTCTTGCACAAATCGGACTAAAATAGGATATTTTTTATTTATCTAAAAAAATATATAAGGATTATTTATAAACACAACGATTCTGCTTTACTCCTAACTAGTTGAAATACCGAACTAGCATTTATCTGTTGATAATCAGGGGTGTAATTGCGTGAATGCTGAGTATGCAGCTCCACTACATCTTTGTTTAAAAGCTATGTATTTATGTTTGTTTCTCAACCCATTCACCAGCCGAGGCTCGGTCCGAAGCCGTTCTCCGTATCGCAGAACCCAGCTGAGTTCAGTTTCGAGAGAGTCTTCAGTGTTCCTGCAGCCCCAGGGTTCAGCCCGCCGGTCTCTAACGCTGCTGTGGCCGTAGTGCCTCCTAGTCCTGTTGGTAAGTTATCAAAAATTAATTCTATAAAGAGAAATGGAGAGAGTCACATTGGTCACAACACTACGATATGATCAAAGTATGTTAAAATGGGGTTGGACATCTGCTTATATCATTAGTTTTTATTGGTTAGCACCAGATTCTAAAGATAAAACTAAACCAATAGGACATTTTTATATGCATAATTTAAAAAAAAATTAGGTAGTTTTTGTTTATGTTGGTATTATTCTACATAAAAAAACCGAGTCAGAAGTTTTTTTTTATTTAGACCATTGTTACTGAGAAAAAAAATACTGGATAACGGAAGGTTATAGGCCGTAAAATATAGTTTTCCTCAGTAATAAAGTCCTAAATCAAAAAACTATTGCAACATTTTTAACTCGGTTTTTGTGCAGAATAATATTTTGTAAAAAAAAGCATAATATGAAATAATAAAAAAAAAAACAAATAATAAAAAATTAAAAAATTTTTTTTTTAATTGTATAGTCCGGGATATTCTGGTTTTAAGTATTTCAACATGTTGCCATTAAAGATAAAAGACAAACCAAACATTCATCAATTCAGCAACGCCTTATAAAGCTTCCTAATTGAACATACTTTTTATTAAAATAATGAATTTGAGACTTGTTCCAGACAGTACAAATTATAGGTACTATTTTTTATTTGGGGTTTCTTAATATGTATTTAATATTGAATGCCTACATAGCAGATTGGGGTGGCACTAAAATTGTTATGAAAAATCACCTACTTAGGCCATACTCGAAGTTTCTGGATTCTGAAATAGAACTCTAGATTTTGAATAGAACAAAAAAGCTAAAAAATAGAATAATTATCATTTACCAGTGCTTCGATCTTCTTAACTTTCAGCGGCAAATCTTCCAAACGAAAAAGCCACTCCGCCGCCTGTTACGGCATGATTCGTCCGCCAGCTTTCGTCGCCTGTTACGATATCTTATACTGCTAATAATTGTCCTCCGTTGTATTTTTGTATCATTTTATCACACCGCTCTTCACGCTGTAATTTTTGAACTTCCGTTAACTCATGTGGTATCCATCTCGAACAAAGCTTCCGAACTTTCAGGTGTACGTGCGGAATATTTTGGTGCAAAATACATGGCTCATGCCGATGTTCAATGTTGTACGAATTTGCAGACATGTAATTTTTTTTACCCGATTGAATTAGTTGTCGTGCAGTATCAAAATTAGTTTGTCACTGGCCGGCCTTCGTGTCAATCGTCTTGGAGATGAATATGTCCACATTTGAATTCATTTTACTAGAAGCACACAGATCTACGAGATGGGGCTTTGTCACCAAACGCTAATTAAAGTCTTTGCCAACTTTTTTGTTGACAAACCAAGCGAAAATCGTTAAAAATCATACATCGAAAATTTTCTCCACTTAAATCCATCTGTAAATAAACACGCAATATTCAAGAAGGCCCCACAAAGAAAAATCAGATGACAGACATAAAAATACAGCCAAAGAGTTCCTATTTTTAAAAATAGGAATTACTTTTTAAATATATTTAATGCAAGTGGCCAGTTACAGAAACTTTCAGAATTGCCCACGGACTAACACCTTATTATATAATATTGTTATTAATTTTATTATATTCTATTATGTATGCCGAAAGTGTGATAATTGGATATCTGTAAGGTCACTTTGATGGGTGAATGCAATTGTAATAATATTTAATAAAAAATTAAATAAATACCAAATTGTAGTAACTGAACCACCTCGGTACATGGTTGAGTCGTTTTGCTGGAGAGATTCTTTTGTGATTGCTATATACAAAACCTAAAAGTTAACGCAATTTAATGTTTAAAACCCCTTAACTGTTGGCACTTGACTGTTTGCATGTGATTGTTTTTTTTCTTCTTTTAGATGCTACTCCGGATATTGTACATTCTGTTTCCAAAGAGACTAACATCATCACATCGACTACATTACCTGACAAGGGTTCGCCTACAAGTGACGTTGATGCAACTCCTAATAAAGGTAAATATGTCGGAGCGGGTAGCCGTCGGAAAATTATGAAGAAATAATTTTCATTTTACTTACAGATAACAACAGTAAATCAGATTCGAGCATTGAAGAGGATGTCAATTCATCGGATTCTGGTTATAAACCACACACGCCCATCACGGCCGAGAAGAACAAATCATTTGAAAGGTATTTATTGACTAAGCAATGCAAAGCTTTGCGAAGCGTTGTTATCCCAAATGGATTGCGAAAACTTTGTATGTGTATCTGTCTGTCCGTCTCTGTCAATTGTATAACCTTTCCGAGTCAGTGGGTAACTTAAAAAACGACAGCACATGATTCAACACTGAAGAATTCAGGCATCCCATGTACACAGCAGTTTAAATTGTCAATTGCTGCAGGCGAGCCCACCATCTCAAAATGTTATAAATACCGTTTTTGTCCTGACACCCTGAAATGAGTCACAAAGACTTTGAGATGAAAACAATCTACTAATCAAGTTCCGCCAAGGCAGTGACCTTCTTCAAACAGTGAGGCACTGGCAGGGTGATGGGACCCTTCACCTTCTGTTTATTATTTTTGAATGGCTTACTCCGTCCACTAGAATGGTCCTGTACCTGTTCTATCGCCTGTTTCATCGTAGACCCGATGTGCTGTTAGCCTGCATTACTAACTAGAATTGGGTACCCACTTGTTAATTTTTACGCTGCCTGTCCTACACAAACGCCCGGAACCGCACGAGGTAATTCTTTGGTACACTCCAGAGGTAGTTCTCTCTTCGAGAAGGCTGCCGGATTGAAGCTGTACTGTAAATTGGGCCGACCAACAACACAAACTGGACACGTGACCAAGCTGCATGAAATCGTTCAGCCATAAACACAGCAGGCTCGAGGTGTCAATTACTACACAACATAATTTATGAAGGATCTTGTCATTTTTTCCTCACTTCGATCCCAACTGTTCACGGCTGGAGTTTACAGACTGCAGGCAGTGGTCATGGCAGCCCTTTCAGATTACGTTCCTTTTCGAGGAGGCTACCAGATAAGAGCTGCTCCATAATTTGGGCCGACCAAAGATAATATAAACAGGCCATCAGGCCCAAGCTGAATGGAACCATTGGGAACCAAACACAGCAGAATTTTCGCATCAACGACGTAGATTATCATTACCTGCCATTATCACAGTTTAGGTTACTGACTAGTGCCACATGTCAAATAAGATCGGCTGGCTGCCCGACATGATTCTAGGCCAGCCCACATGGAAATTGAAATCGGCCCAGGTGACATTTCTCAAACTGCCCCAGGCATCAGATTCGCATTGCCTCTCCAAGAAATTAAAAATTCAATTAAACAGTTTATTTGATTATTACATACACAATTTTGTTTCTTTAGCCAAAAGGACAGTCCACCTACAACGGTAATTGCATCTAATGATTCAGAGAAAGCCAACCAAAGTATAGCACAGCGAAGAAAACTGTACGAAATCAATAGAGATGGGGCTAGCGAGCCTGCACCCGCTTCACCCACACCATTAAGGTACAGTACTAACGCTTTATTTTCCTAAAAAACCATGAGTTGTGATTTTACATTGGATATACAAAAATAGTGTGACAAGAGATTGTTTCAATAGTGGTTCCCTTGCTCTCAACGTTTCTTTGACTTGTTCGGCAATGACAAGGATATCCTTAGGTATTTATTTAATTTGTACTCATGGTCTTTTAGGATATTTAATTCGGATTTCCATAGGACAGTTGTAATAGTAAGTACAAACGGAGCTGCCATGGAATTCACCGACCAGAGTCATACTACTATTACTGTATCATACATACAACTGTATCATAATACTATTGTTACACTTTTGGGGGGTGAGTGGTTGATTCTGGAGGGAGGGCTTCACCTTTATACAACCTGACCAGTCGCAGAACAACTCTACTTTCTGTAATAGCAGAGATAGCTGCTTGAGGCTCCTGGTGATGAACGTCAGGTCGTCGGCAAAAGCGAGGCATGACGAGGTACACTGACCGTCCGATTCTACAATAAGGGCCATCTTCCGAGATAGGAAGGGAAGA
>JAOPUG010000042.1:10817982-10830022 GCA_027564375.1 Micropterix facetella | reverse complement strand
CTTTAAGTGATTATTACGACATGCTTTTATTGTATATCTGGAATGAATAAATTGATACTGATACTGATACTGATACAATTATAACAAAAACATAATTATGCAATACAAAGTAAAATCAGACTTATTAACATCAAGAAATCTAGAAATTTCTCAGTTAAGCGTAATCGGTGGCATCTTGTTTTTGATTTATAACAATGAAATTTCAAAAGTAGTAAAACATAAAACAGTCCTTTTCGCCGATGACACAAAAATAAGCAGTGGATATGAAGGAAACTTTAATCGACTTAAAAGGATGGGTTGAGACATGTAATGTAGAAATAACTTTAAAAAGACGCGATTCATGCAATATCATCCATATCAAATATAGTCTAAACCTAAGCATGTTCTTTAAAAATATCGAAGTCGAAGAGGCAGACATTTAATCCTCGACTTAACGACCGATTCCAGCCTAAACTGGAAGGACACCAAGGTCGCTTGTTTCGCTAACAATACGAAACCCTAAATGAGCGAGTCAACAAAAAATATGAAACTATAAAAAGCCTAGAAAGAAAAAACACAGACTTATTAAACAAAAACCATTGGTTGGGTTTGCCTCAAATGGTCGTTGCTGCTTTGTGTCAGGGTCGTAGCTGAGAAATCATGCTTCATCACCTGTTTGTCGACCTTTTTTACACCAAATTAGACGCTACTTGGTTGAATTTGGTAATCATGGCATCGCACTAAGTGCCGCGTCCCATTTTATGACCCTAATTCAATTTGTGTGAGATCCATCGCGAGCACAGCTTTCTCACATCTAAATGTTTGTGTAGGATTGATTGTAACTGACTTATGCCTATGCCTAAGGATGACCGAATCTCATGGTAGGTCACATGCCTGTCTGTTTTGATCATATGGCGCACATCATCGATGTTTATGTTGGTAATAGCGGTAGACGGGGCGACCTTTAAGAAATTTATCACTGAGCCGCGTTTGAATTCTGTAAACCAGTTATACATTGTCAGCCTGCTTGGTGCTTCATCGTCAAAAGCAGTTCGAAGCCGAGCGAGCTTCTGCTGAGCTGTCAAATTTATTACACTTAAAATCATACAGCCAAAATCATCGTGCATCGTTATTTATGTACACAAGCAAATTTTAAAAATTACGCCATAATGAAAAAACAAATGACAAGCGAAGCTCCATTTTGAACATCCTGGGTCGGCGAACGAGATACGCAGAAATGGACACCTACATAGTCGCCTTTCATAGAAGGATCGAGAAAGCCGGGACCACTGCATTCTATTGCTGCTGCTACCTACTGATACTACTCCTGATTACTATCAGCACTCTCGAGGTACTCCTCGTCATTGCAGCGTTGCTGCCGCACGTCGTACATCAGCCCTGCGGTCACTTCACCGGAATCTTTACACATTTACACACGCGTTACCCATTACTCGTTCTTCCAATTACATACACATATTGCGTTAGTCGTCAGACCTTCTCTCTCAAAGACTAGGCCATATAATAAAACGTGATGGCATTAAACCTCCGATCGGGAGAAGTTAAGTACTGGATTCTTACCTGGTTGCTTCTTTTATGGTTTGCAAAGCCAGGAGTGCGCCGTGCCGCCCCAAAAGACCTGGAAGAAGCAGGGCCGATGGATCAGGGACCGAAGGTTGACCTGCAATAAGGAAATATACCTAAATTTAGAATTTTCTGTCAGCATGATGGCGCAGCATTGGGTTTAGGTACATGTGTGGCACTGCACTACGAAAAGGTACTCGACGCGATCGAAAGACCGTGGTTTAAGGCAAACTTACAGAAAAACCGTTCAGTGATTCGGCAAGGAAAATACACCCATATACCACTAAGGAGACCGAATGATGTCTTAGTTTCAATCAACACGACAGAACTAACCAACGTTAGTTATTTAACAACAGCACATGCACACGATCCGAAATAACTAAATCGTCTATCAACTCACCATTTTAATACACAGACATACGGGAGTAATTCCAGTATATTGTTATGAATTACCCTTTCAGTAAAGACTTTGCGCGTGCAACATTTGGATTGAAATGAGGACAATGTTTCGAAATAATCACACGCTGAAAATGCATCCTTAAGAAATTAGCGCGTGACCTGAATAAGGACCTACGAACACGCGACACGTGTTATCCCTTCCGTCGCTATCAGCTACTGGTAAGTGAATGACCTAAATACGACTTATTGACAAGGAGGCTCCTATATAAATATTAAATTAGATTAAGTTTTGTCGCATCTCAGCATAGACGTTTATACTCCGCAGTTCAAAATAACTTTAACAAAATTAAAATTTATAAAAATTTCAGGTCCTAAAAGGGCAATTTGGGTTGGATTATTTACAAGGTAGTCAGCGTTTTAGTTACCTTAAACGCCTTCTTGTCGCGCACCCATCAGCGTTATGTTGTTATATTTTGCCAGTGGCTTCGGTGTATTTTATGTGGTAAAAAAGGCCACGTCGTACAGTCTTGCAGGTGTCCTGGGTTTCGTTGATCGTATTACCCACAACTTTCACTTTTTCTACATGACTATTTGATATTTTATTGTGAGAATGTTTGGAGCCAATTGGGGTTCAGCTCATCGACTGCAATTAGCTGTAACCTGCTTGTATTGGCACGTTAAATTACATTTTATTTTTTTAGAGCCCAGAGACGCAATCAATGTTGTATATTGAATCTTGTCCGCGACTGCTTGAGATTGTATACGCAATACATTTTTACGTCATTTGCAGAACGTCATTGAAAGGCGATACAGGAGACAGTGATAATTTTGTAGATGGACGACAGTGTGACAGCATCGCAAAAATACTTGTATTTCCTAGACTAAGACCCCGCAAAGGAATCGGTGATCGTGACGTTTTCAGATTAAACGACTACGGCTCGGTTTCGGCTGAGCCAGCCACATATTTTTCGTGAATTTTATAAAATAAATCATTACTTGATTGAGTCAGAAGTGGGTAAAATATTCGCTTCATAATGATAGGTAGTTAGTAACGCGAACGTGATATAGCTGCAAATGACCATAATGCAGCTGCTCACGGCTGCCCACTAATCGGTCAGTACAAGTTTTTCATTCAAATTCGGCAAAATTTTATTATTTGATTTTTTTTGCTGAATTTTACTGAAAACTACAGAAATCTGAAAGATTTTTTTTTTTTTATTGGGTTGGCAAATTACTGACTTAGAAATTGACACAGGGATATGTCGTATGAAAAATCGCAATAGCCCCCGCATAAGTCCCCTATAAGATATAGAACATTATTAAATAAATCATAAGGACATCTTTATAGTATTTCTAGTTGAAACAATTGCAATTATATGCTTGTATTGCTTTGGCGCTGAAACAATTGCAATTATATGCTTGTATTGCTAGTTATGCAATGTATTGCTTTGGCGCTTTGGCGCGCATGTATTCCCTCCTTAATAGCGTCCTAAAAATATAAAATTTAATAAAAGTTCACACCTCAAACAATCGTTTTGCCAGAAATTTTTAATGGACTGTAAACTGACCGATGGGAAATTATTTAAAATACCCACCAAATTGAAATGTATGTAAATTCGTTATCTAGATCGTCTGGCATCTGCCTTCGCACAAGAAGTTTGTATAATTCAAGCGAATTAACATGCGATGCTCAATTAACACTTCTGAATATGGATGGAGCGGGGTTAGTTAAACTTTTGTTGGTTAGATTCAGAGAACTCTGTAATTTACACATGCTACTCGTCAATATGGTATATTTCTGTTTGGCTTTGGTGCGTGTGGAAGAATGCAATGTAATTTTTGCCGTCAATTCTCCTAGTTCGCTAAGTACCAGTTTTTCTTACGTAGGTAGATTCAGTGAAACATGTATTGTTAGCATTACGTGTTACTTATTATATAATATTTCTAATAAATTTTATTTTCTGTTAAACAGAGCAATGTGTGAAAGAGAAATTACAGAAAAAATATAATATAAAACCACGCAACTAACCATCGATAAAAAATAAAAGAAAACTCATTAGTTAACATGAAAACAAAGCTGCATGATCTCACGATACACACTGCAAATCCTGAGACAAAAAACCTGATATTAAGGAGACACCTTATCGGCTAGGATGAAAAAGGGAAAACGAGTACCTACTTAATAATATAGTCATAATTACATGATTTAAAAATAAATAGATAACTACTTAAAGAATAGAGGAATATATCAAGTTAGGTAAAGAGCATTGAAGTTCAATGCAAACGTCACTCGCGAATCGAGCACGCGATATATGCGACTCTGATTATTTTTCGCAGGAGATGTAACATGTCAATGATTACGGTTACGGATAATATTAACGAGACACGCACACGATCCAGTACAGACTACACTCAGAAACAGAGCAGATTCCGAGATCACGCATGACAGATCGAAGAAGTTGCTAAACAAATTCGATATAAAAACGATCTTCAAACCGACTCAAAACATAGGTCGACCTCTGAAGCATGCATAGTGTAAAGGATGTAATACTACTGCAAACTCTGGGTGCGTGTAAAATCGAATGCAGCTGTGTGCTAGCCTACGCTGGACAAACGAAACGGCCCATAGCCACTAGACTGATGAAACACACCAACGCTGTTAAAGACGTTCAGCGAAAAAAATAGGCGATCTGCGTACACATATTAGATAGCGGAACTAACCACTAGGTGCGGTTTCAAAATCTTATTGTTCTATCCAAAGAACAGTTTTACTTTCCGTTTTACCGCATGATCCGGGAAGCCATAGAAATAAGAAGAACCCCGCGAACTTCAATGGAGACGACGGTTTTAAATTCTCTACTACGTGGACCCCTCTTCTTAAAATGATTTCAAGACCCATCGCCGAATGTTTGCCGCCTATCCGCAGAACAACAACAGAATCAGTTGACGATTGACAGCACTTCAATCTATCCTAGACAATGGCGGTTGCAACATCGCTGAAAAGTCGGGTTCTACAAACATCATGCGGTAAATCCATTTGATCTTGTTTTTATGCTCAAACAGCCATAGTAGTCTTCGATTACATAAGAGCATTGAAGGAATAAAATCCTCTTTAAAAATTAACTACCTGGTTGAAATTGCTTAACCAGTTAAATTCCTTGGACTAATACCTGGATGAAAAGATGTCCTAGAATTTACATATATAGCATTTTAAGCCCAAACTATCGTTTGCCTCCTATGATCTAGTACGCATCAGGGGTTGCGTGGATAGATCTGAGGGGATATCTATGTACCTCTTATGCTCTGCTTATATCATATCAGCGCTATGGTATTTTTCTATGGGGTACTGCAGCGCACATAAAATGTGTTTTTACACTACAGAAAAGAGCCATACTTATAATAGTGGGTATTGGGCCACGGCAGCCATGTCGAGAACACTTCCAAAAACTAGAAATATTGACCGTATATGCAATTTTTGCTCAACAAGCTCAGAAAGTACATTGGTTTGAGGAATAAAACCTACTACCTCTAACCGATCGAACCGCTTACGGCCAATTTCAGGCAACTGATCTCAACATAGGACTTAAACTTTTTAATACATTTCCTGATAAGTTAAAGGCTATTAAAACATTGACATTTTCAAGAGGTCCATCCGCCCGTATCTGTTAAAATTCCATATAACTACATTTTGAAATCATTTGAAAACACCGTCATACCATTGATTAAATAACAATAGTGTTATTAAATCTATGGTCATACCTACCACTGTAAGTACTACATTTTGAATCTTATTTGTAATATTTATGTCTTTTGTTTCTTTGTAATAATTACGGATTAATTTACTGTATATTATTCTTTGTTAGATTGAGTACCTAACTAATTTAGGATTAATTTAATCTACTTTGTCATTTCTACACAATTGTAAAGTTGTAATGAAAAAAAATATTCTGTAATCTGGAGTCCCATACTAGGCCCTGAGACGAGAGAAGCCCCAATTTGCTGACGTGATCCTCAAATCGAAGATTTAAGCCGATATCCATCCCAAGTTTTAAGGCTGAAGAAACTGAAGGAATAGATGAAGACTGTACTAAAATGTCAAATCCAGAACGGGCAGTTGAGATTGTCCACTACTATGGGCGAACCAGCCCTGAGCGTGTCAACAATCTTTTCGTTATACGACCCCGAAGTGAAACACAGAGACTTGAGGACGAAGACGAATCTGCGTACCAAACTCCACCTCAGCCCGTAAGAGTTCTACTCCTTATCGCGAGGCACTGAGAATTTTCAAGCCCAGTGTGGCGTCCATTACGCCCTTACTAACAGATGCGGTCTGATTTCTCCGACCTTCCGTCTGTTCACAGGTTCGAAGTTGCTAGCGCGGTCTTCTACCGGCAATTTCCGGTCGCGGTAAGTGGCAATTTCTGACTGAAATTATTGCGGATCCCGATTAAACCCTAGAACAATAACCAACATTTTTAATGCCTAAAGTTATTACCAACGCACGTCAAATTTACGTATGCAATGGAAATCACAAGTTAAGGACGTATAAATAAAAATATTTTAAGTTCTCGATTTACTAAAGTATATTTAATTGTTGAAACAAATGTAAAATATCAAATAAGGGATGAAAAAATGAATTCATGTAAAATAAGATCACTAACCCTATTATCACTGTCTACGTAATGTTCTATTTCACTACCATAAAATTCACTACTACCATTTAACATTCTATCCATTTCTTCATCAGTGTAGTAGCGTTTTGTTTTCTGTGCCATTCTAGATAACATAATTACCGTTTGTGCTTAAAATTACTTCTAAATATGACTCTAAAATGTTGCCGTACGTACGTTAAATTTAAGTGCACACGCTTGTAAATTGCAATATAAATTGATAAATATAGTAAACTACTTGCCTGTTTAGCCTTTTTTGCATTCGAAAGGGACGGGGATAGCATTCCTAGGCGTTTAAGCAGATTAACTCTTTCTACCTGAAGTTATATTACAAATTCTTACTACTAAACGTAAAATTTACATACGTTAGTATTCTAGGGTTAAAGCACAGTAGATATAAGAATTCTTATATCTACTGTGGTTAAAGTATCGATTTATTATTACCTGTTTAAAGAGAGACCCGACTAAGCTAATAGAGATAGTCCCTTACATACTAGTGCGATATTATCTCATACAAAGGTTACGAAGCACGCTACAAAACTTGATCCAAATTAATATCTAACACAAAGTTCAGTCAATTTAATCGGTGTACCTATCAACATTTTTTTGAGACTCCTCTGAGATGTACTAGTAGTGCAGCGCGATTAGACACAAGCAGTCATCGAGTACCACGTGTCGTCTTCGAGCCTTCAGCCATCTTCGCTCCGCACTCCGCAATCATTCTGACCTTCCGATCTGCTGTTCTGCAACGTTCTGCACCCTGCAAAAAGACTTTCAAGCGCATCTATATGAGTTTCTTTTACTATGAAATGTCGTCATGTAAACACATGGTAAGAAATATTAGACATGTGCTTATCGATTATATCGCGCATAGACGACTGTTGGATTTTTGCCAGGACGGGGGCAATTATCGGAAAGCCTCTGCCACTCCCCCTCCTATAGATGCAAATATAGTCGTTGAATTCCCCAAACATAAAAATAGGACAAAGATTTTTAAAATGTACTTCCTTCGTCCTGTTTAAAAAGTCCCCAGATCGATAGGTCATATTTTTATAAAATAATTTTGCGCTTTATGTTATACTAAATCAGACGCATCAACATGGAGAGAGGATTGGCCTTGACTGAACTGAGCGTATAACAATTAAATATATATTAAACTTTAATTTGCCATATATACAATTTCATTGCTTTTTATAAATAAGAGAAAAAGTAGTGATATACATCGGCAACTTTGGACTGTTCCGTGATTGGTAACCCCTGACTTATCCAAAATGGCTTAAAACCTATTCCAACAAGTTTTTATCTCGTAGCCATGATTCCAAAAATACCCATATACGCTATACTTGTTCTACCGGTTGGTCCGATCCTCCTCCAGGCCAAGTAAACCAGGATGCGCCTACAGCAGCACCTGCGGGACTAGGATCGAATTTGCTAATGGTGCTTAGAGTCAAGCAGGGAGGCTGTATACCAAATTTGGTTAAGATCGGACCACGAGAAGTCTTCAGACGGACAAACAAACAAACAAACACAAAAGCACAGCATGCAACAGACTATATGGCCCATCCTACGTAATACTACGGACGGGCCAAAAACAACTAAATTTAATTTATTTTAAAATAAAAATAAACAAGTTTAATAAAATAATATACATAACTAGAGGACTAGAACTAAAGTTAGGTGACTTTGATTATCTGCTGATATAATATATTCGGTTAAGAATTACCTACGAGTAAGTATAGGTAGTTGTAGTTTTCTTTGTGTCCTTATGAAAGTCTCATGTTTACATTACCTACAGATAAACTGCAAGCGTTTTCGTTGCAAGGAGAGCATCATGCCCCTTCGCCGATCACGATGAAGTGTACAAGCTTCTCTTGGATTTTCACATCGTCACTGGTAGTGAGAGATGCGTTTTCAGAGCTTCACCGACAATTGCTTAGATATTTTGGCTTTGCTTGAAAACTTCTGTGAAACATGGCATTTTTTTTTATAAAGCACATGAGAAGACGTGGCGTTAAATAACACATTAGACAAAAAGTCAAGAAGGGCAAATGTCCCTTCTTCCCCCCCTCCCCTGCGGTCGGGCGCCCATGATATCTCATACTCTATTTTACGATACCGCGTGCGTGATAGATAGACTTGAAAATATAAACTCGCCTAAGTATATTCTGGGAATTCTCCGACCTTTCGCGTGGCATTTGCAGGCCGATCTGGTCGTGTTCATATTCCGTATCCTTTCCATTTGGTCGCGTTCGTCATGCGTGATGATCGCGCCTAAGAATTCGGCGACTTCGCCTCTTCAAAATGCTTCATGCGAGTGAATTTTTTGATCGAGGATTTTAAAGGTTGTCAGAAATGTAGATAAATAAATTAATGAAAGCTATCAAGTATATCGAATTGGTTGGTAGAACCTGCCAATGAAAACAATAATGTTCTACGTTTTCTGAATTTAAATTTTAATTTATAATTATTATTTCACAAAAGTTTCGCTTAAAACTAATATTCTCAGAACTGGTCAGTTATTACAACATAATAAACCTTTGAACACAAACGATTGGAATATTACCCTAATGATTCTGCTGCTTCTTAACTAAGTGAACCCTTATTATACACAGTTATTAAATATGAACGAACTACAGCCTTCATTGTGGAGAACTAAGATCCAAGAAATCAATAAAGGAGACTGATTGGAAAAATCACTATCCAATCATCCCAGAAGAATTATTGTGTGCTATTGTTGGCTATTATGATATGTTTACCAGAAAATATTGATTGGTTTGGTAGGAAGTATATATAAAAATAGTAAGTGTGATGTTCTTTTGTGGTCGTGTATCATTGATGTGCAGAGGACATAGTATTTAGGGAGCTATACAAATAATATTATTATGGAATGTGAGTGGATAGAGTTTTACATATAAAATAAGATGTATGCAGTTCCCTGTGCTGATTTAGTCAGAGCCTTTTTATTTAATTACAATACAGCAGAATCTAAAGCAGCAATATCACACTTTCTGAAGCAAGTATGCTCACAGTGTCCTGCTGTAACTATGCTAAATAATAATCCTGCTGTACCATTACCAGAGTACTGCTGTACTGTCACAGTGTCATGCTGTACCATTAAGTGAAAAAATGAGCGTTTGGGCCAGATGGGATTTGAGGGAGGGAGGGAGTGTTTTTTTTCAAATATTTGCAGTGAGTTTAGGACGCCATAGGCTGTCTGCCTTGCATAACATTTGGGTATACCTAGCAGCAATTTTTACGCGCGGCCAAATTCCCCCATTTGTGATATTTCCCTGGTGCATCGCCTCATTTCATAAGTTTCAATACTTCGTTTAGGTATGAAATCGAAGACTATCGCGGTTATTTGACATTATAAATAAGATTAACGAATTTACCGCGTGAAGTGTTTCAGCACTTTAAGTTTCGGCGATGTTGCAGACGCCGTTGTCTAGGCTAGGTTCGTTCGTTCGTTTAGGTACCTCATAAATACTAATTTCTGGAACGCATAACGTCGCACTGATGAAAGACAGTTACATACGAAAAAAGACAGAGGTGGCGTGGGGCACCCGATCGGAGCGAAGCTCTTAACTAATTCAATGTTTACTTTAAAGACATTTCTTAACGACACTGCAATCTGTCATATATCGGGCGTGCCAAGTACTGATTATAGCGGCATCTACACTAATTTCGCTACAGTCCGCAGTGAGAGAGCGTCAATAATAAATAGCAAAAATCCAATTTAATACTCCGTATTCAACAAGTGGGGAAGGGTTAGGAAGCGGGGTTAAGAAGGGGGCACGTTGAAGGGGGCCTGGGACGGGGTACATATACTTCTGATGACCAAGCAGCAACCAAGCTTCGTGGAACTGCCACAAATAAAAGAAGAAGAAGCGTCTCGCACTTCTGACGGTAAAGCGACTCATCAAAAGCGTCCAATTACAATTTTTGCGAGTTCACTCTCGCCGCGCGTAACCCCGGTAAAAGAGCTTCGCTCCAACAATACAGCATTACTTGTATTTTGTAAACCCTTTACTACTATTTTGATCAGAAGGTTCCGATCGCTTCACGGTCTCCGCATTGCCCTTAGGTAATATTCGTTCCGCAGCCGCGATTCCGCCGTCTTGTGTGAGCTATAAATTACGCTGCGCCGTTCTCCTCAGTAGACAAAGTTGTGATGCCGATGATGCGATAATAATCAAATTGCCCGCCGACATGGTCTCATGGTTGGCGATCTCCGTAATCACCATTGCTTCTCACGACGACGGCTAAAAAATACATCATTTTGGGTTAAGAAGCGTGTCGGTCAAGGTCCTATTGCCGTAAAAACAAAAGTCTATCGCAACGTGTCACGTCGGGTAGGTACTGATGTATTTGTTGGCTTCTACGTTGCGGCACGCAGTTGCGTCGGACGGTATATGTAGAGAGAAGGTTCCGAGAGAAGGTTGGGGATCCAGGCCCATCCGACTATGTTTTTAGACCAACTGTTACTTTTTCAAACCTTTTCTTTATCTTGTTAAAATACAACATTTTCATCAAAATATGGACATTGTATATAAACTAGATTTTGAGGGGGTAAGCAACAGTCTATCTCCGAAGGCGTTTTTTTGGGAAGATTAGCTCATTTATTTTTGGAGAATGTACTCGGGCTCCTTAAATACGATCTCCTTAACTGCAATAATGGCCAAACAAGGACGCGTTTTCATAAATACGTTACGCCTGGCTTGATAATGTATGAAGCATAATGGTGTAACGCAATTGGTCGTATGTCAAACGTCGCTGCTGAATTTGCGTTTCTGGCGGTGGTATACGCAATGCATGTCTGAAACAGTCTGACCACCAAAACAACAAAAACTGTCAATTGTATTGCTAGAATATAGCCGCGGGCTTATCGATCATATCAGGTAAGATTGTCGATCATTATGTAAGTATGTACCGTCTGGACTACTCCTGGACTATCCGTTGAATTTCGACGTATAAGAAGCACATACGATACAATACTCTTTTATTTTATTTTATTTTATTTAGAAAACAAACAGTTACAATAAGTGCTTATACTAAAATTTGTTATAATTACACGAAAAAACAAACCATAAAGAATGTTTCCAAACGTTAAACAAATCAAAATTGTATGAACTACTAAATTAAATATTAAATATTAAAAGTAAGACATTTACAAGTTAATTTAAATAAAAAAAATTATTTTTTTAAAATTTACCAGGAGTAGGAAGGAGGGTGTGGAAGGAAGGATCAAAATAATAAATTTAAATAGGTGAGTAGGGCAGGTGGCTAGTTTATAGCTTATCAGATGTATATTATTTACCTACATGTGTGCCTATCTACATGTGTTTTACCCTATAATAAGAATTGTTCATAATGAGATGATATACATTTAATAATATAATTAGAATAATATA
>JAOPUG010000042.1:10615409-10631188 GCA_027564375.1 Micropterix facetella | reverse complement strand
GTCAAATATTACTATGTATCCGACCATATCAATATCGAAAATCCATCGATATCGATAGTGAGGCGTGGCCGGGGATAGTACATCTCTATATCTTGTGCGAGGGAGAAAAGTGATGTTCTATCTTGCTACCACGTTTTATTGCCTCGAGTGTCAGGAAGGATTGAGTTTAGTATAGTTGCAATCGTGCCGCGATATAGAGAGTGCATATGCACTAATAAAAACACTCTAAATATAATTTAAACTTTTAGTAAACTGCTGTTGCCGCCCGAGCTACCGCACTTTATCTGGAGTCTAAACATTCAAAGGAGTATTGAGACCTTTCTTCTATCATAATATAAACATATCACAACCATGCATTCAATACTTCGAGGGCTAGATACCATATTTTGCTGTATAAACGTCACTGATAGCAAGCGAGTCATAAAATAGAACATATGAGCTACATGAATCTTGTACTGCGACGTCTTGATCAATACGGGCTCAAAATCAATCCTTACTGTACGTTTTCAATCAACAAACACTGGAATACCTCGGTTACCAAAACTCAGGGGATGGTATAATACCGCTCAAAGAGTCGAGGTCATTGCGAATTACAAACGCCAGATACCATCCAGCAGTTACGTACATTTTTAAGAATAATGAATTATTACCGCTGTTGCTAAACAATTCAGCAAACGCAACTCAGCTATCATTTGAACAAATGCCTTATCGGCGCTAAGAAAAACGATAAACGGATTATTTCATATAACGCCGAAGCAACAACTGCATTCGAGAAGTGTAAAGCGGCTATTAGGGCACCGTGCGTTTTAAAATACCCGTCTCCTAACGCGGAAATAATGCTGATGACGGATGCATCGGATTTCTCAGTCGGCGCCGTGTTACAAAAAAAAAAAAACCAATACTACAGTCGTAAACCCACTATTTTTTTTCTACATGCCTGACTGATATTCAAAAGCACGACGGCATATATTATAGAGAGTCGCTAATTATTTATCAAGCAGTAAAGCATTAAAAGCACGGCATGGAAGATCGATACCTCACAATATACAACGATCAGAATCCAGTAGCAGATTTTTTATCACGGATAGAAACAATAAATTGTCCATCACCGATAAAATATCAAGCACTCGCTCAAGATCCCGAGGATTACGAGGAAATAATAGAGTTTGCGCACGAGAATATAGATATATGAAGAAGCTAACATTCCCAGGTGAACACACATCAATAGACTGTGGCACGTCGGATAACAGAGTTCGTCCTTTCCAGACAAATCAGTTCAGAGAACAGACCTTGCACCAAATCCATGGTTCACCCACGAATAACCAGGAATCTGACATTCGAACGCTTCTATTGGCCCAATATGCTACATGACGATTAGAAATGGACTAAGAAACACATCGCATGTCAAAAGCCAAGGTAACAAGACATACTCGCGCACCATTAGAAACATTCGATGAGGCAGGCAAATTCGATCACATCCATTTGGACTATGTTGGTCCAATGGCGATATTGCAAGGTTGCAGGTATTTGATGACCATGATTGTCAGAGCGACTTCATGGCCGGAGGCAGTCCCAGTGGAAGACATGATAACAGAAACCGCAGCATGAACATTTTACAACACATGGATGAGCTGATTTAACTGTCCCAAAACTATAACGACAGATAGAGGCCGTAACTTTAAATCTGAACTATTTTAAAAATTAATCGGTATAAAGAAGACCCGAACAATATCTGATTCTTACCATCTCTATTGTAATGGGAAGATAGAAAGAATACATCGAACGCTCAAAGCAGACATTATGGCACGAGGTAATACAACTAACTAGTCAGTGGAACTTCCATCAGTTCTTATGGGGTTTATGAGCAGCTCTACGAAGCGAAACGAATACGAGCGCAGCAAAATTACCATCGCAACAACTGTAAGGCTTCCAGGAGAGATTTTTTTGAATCGCCCAAAACAATATCTCTCGACATATAATTCTTAGAGAATCTAAGAAACCATATACAAGAATTGACATCAAAACTTAAAAGATTATATCAAAATAAAGCCATTTCATACATCCAGGCTTACAAAATTGAAGACACGTTTGCATTAGACTGGACACTGTAAAAAGTGCCCTTGACAGCAACATTCGAAGGACCAGTAAGAGTTCTAAGAAGACAAAACAAATCTTTTACAGTAAGCTTCAACGTCAAAGAGGAGAGTATTTCGCTGGATCGATCAAAACTAGCATACATGTGCCACGAGAACTAAGACGAATCATTACTCGCGCCGCAGAATTACAGCACCACGTTATCACAAGAAAAACACAATAAATATCACTACAATATAACATTTATTAACTCAGCTGATGAGAAATAACTTACATTTTTGTTTACATTTTCATTTCACATTAGCGATATCTCGATTGTAACATGTAATTATAAATTTCAACGCATTTCTCAAGCGTAGTAGTATATAAAAATTTTACAAAAATAATGTTCTGGAAAAGGGTGATTGTGGCAGCAACGCAAGCGATAAAAATTATATAACCAAAATGCTTTTATGCAGAACAGTTGCTATCAGTAAGCACACGTCATTGCACACGCACAACTCATTCTTCAGCGCAGCTCCTAGCCCCGTAGCCCAGCAGTTAGTGGCAGTTGAGAGTTATCAACTGCTACGGGCGAACCCTGCCACCCCGGAGCGTTTTAACGATCTGTTCGTTATATCATGAAACACAGAGACTTAAAGGACTTAGACACATTTACGTACCAAGTTGCACCTCAGCCCGTAAGAGTCCAATCCTTACCGCGAGGCACTGAGTATTTTTAGCCCAATGTGATGTCCGTCGCGCCCTTACTCCCAGGTTTGGTCGAATTTCTCCGACCTCCCATCTGATCGCGGGCCCGAAGTAGCTTGCGCAACCTCTATCTATGGTGATAACCTCGGAATATCGCGGACTCGTGGCGTCCTTTACTCGGAAAGCCACCCGAGATTGGGTGGCTATCGGGTCGCTTCTAAGGGTAGGCGACTATAGGTCGACATCTACCCCCACGTCACCCCCACTCCACCTTAATTGCAAATTTGTATGAAGCTTGAATTGAATTTAATACCTACATACCTATAAAATATACACCATTTAATTCCCTATAACAATATCGGATGATTCTTGGACGATGAGTAATGTTTCGCACAGCTTAGTTTTAGCGGCGCAACCCGGGGTCAATTCTTCGCTCGTGATTTATCTGTGGATACTTTCAATTAGTTTAATTGTAGGGCAAATGTCGAGAGCGTCTCCGGAGTCGATATATCAAATGAAAATACAACTAGCAACTATTTGAGCGAGATTTATCGCTATCTTTGTTGCGATGACCTAAACAAGGTTAAGTATTTCGGTACAAAGACTGAAAAAGGTATTTCCTGTTTATACTTTACCAAATTATTAATAAATGTAATAGGTATTATTAATGAATTAATGTTAATGAAGAATTTTTCTAAAATATATGTTTGTTCAAATTGCTAACATAATATACAATTTTATTTTTTTTCATACATTCACATTATGTCCCTACCATAAATAAATCGCTAACTGAAGAAATGGAACTATTGCCTTTATATAAATTTTACAAGAGACAGAAAAAACCGTGCACAGTATGATATTCGTAAAAAATCTTACTATACAGTTGTTTTATTTATCATAGCTCAACATTGAATTACGTTGCTAGATAAAACGTCGCAACTATTTTTCATTTTGAAAATGTTGCTGGGTTACAGCAAACACAAATGAAATGTTACCTTTTTGTATTAAGCCTTACAGTTAGCCTTACAGTAGAACTTACAGAGAGAAATAATTACATTTTTATAGTTCTTTATTACTCATCAATATTCACTTATAAGACGACGATGTATGTAAAAAAATCTCATACAAATCTCATAAGAACATCTCATACAAATGCGCAAAATGAAGACGGCTCTTTGCATTTGTATGAGAACATTAATAGAAACGAACTGTAGAAAATATTATTTTTATAAAATATTCTTATATTTTATTTGAGAAAAAAATCGATGGTACTGCAAATTTAATATACATAGTTTATGTAAAAAATATCAAAATAAAAAAAACATGCAATAATAAGTAATATTTAAAGTGAATATTGATAAAACCCACTTTTTATATACATTTTTTTTTATCAAGAAAATTATTTTTTTAAATCTCCGCTATAGTCATGTACTTTTGGACTATTGTTAATATATCCTAATATTTTTTGAGCTTCTTGTTCCTGCTATTTAGTGTGACAGATAGGTTCAAAAATACTCTAAAATGAAAATTTCCTGTATAGCTCCCAGATTTATTTTTTTTTCAATTTTTCAATCCTTTTTGAGCAATCTGAAATAGCTATGCACTTAAGAAAGGTAACCTTAGTTACTGTATTGTTTTTCATTTGGTTAATAACATCAGTTAATTCACTACAACAGGTCGAAAATTTCCAAATAATGTAATCGTCGAAATGTACATAAATCGTCGTCTTAATGCTATAATATGATTAATATGGGAGGTGCGTTCATGTTTGCTACAACACGTCACATTTTTATACATCGTTTCTTCGGTAAAGTTTTCCAGCTGCGAACATAAAAGTCTGGGATACGAAAACAATATCTTTTTGCAGTAATTTTGAAAACAAGAGCATTACGGAAAGATGTAATGAAATTAAAGCAGTTATTATTATTATTTTCATATATAAACCAAAATGTTGGCCATTTAGGCCAGATTTTATCACCAAGGCACACTATTATCAAACCAGGCCTACGTGGTCAAGTGTTATAAATGCAGAAACCTTCTCATAATTACGGTTGTTGGGTGTTTTAACGCTTTCTCCATAACCTGTTTCAGCCCCGTGTCGAGAGACACCTTCCTGAGACGTTTCGTGAGGCTCTTAGGGACAGCGCCGTTTACAGATACACATATGTCAGCAATCTCATGGGGTAAGTCGAGATACGAGTACTTCATCATTTTATCTTTCCCTGCCTTATTAGGATTGTCATCATGAGGTATATTTATATCGATCAAATAAATCTGCCCCTCATTTTTGTCGATTATTATGATATCAGTCCATTCCCCACGATTGTTATTATATAATTAGTTATTATTGCCCTATATTAATACAGTCAAGAGCCGTTGTTTTCTAAAACATCTTCCAGTATGAAAGTCGAGTCGTCGTCGATGAAATGATAGTATCTGAAAGGCGAGTTCTTAATGGATAATCCTGGCTACTAGGTTATGTCTGTATTAATACTCAGTATTGTAAGAGCTGAACAACCGGAGATTTTATGTCTGGCACTTTCACCGGAGAGATGACAGGACCGAAATTTCTGGACATGTTATCTTTGATTATTATTAATCTGCTATGATAATTATTGAGCGCCTTGATAACCTGATCGTGTACACACTGGAACCCGGTCTTAGCAAAGAGATCACCGAAAAGTAGCCAGTGGATAGAATCTCCTTGGTGGAAGTTAGAAGAATTTAGCACTTCGTGGAATCGTCCATGGAGCTCCTTCCATGGAGCTATTCGTCGAAATACTCTGCTGTTATTATTATTATTATATTTTTAAAAACCATATTTCTATTAAAGTGACAAACGTTCCTTTTTTGCAGTTAGCGATTCAAATAGATTGTGACAGTCGACAGACTTCAGTACTCGATACCTAACGAACTACAAAACTAACGAACCTGAAAAGAAGGTACTTGAAGAAACACTGGTGCCGGAAGCAAGCATGGATGGTCTTGGCTAAGCCGATCCTGCGAGAAATAACCAGGAAGTGAGCAAGATAAACGGAGATGATAGCCGAGGATAGGCTCCCGGATATGAGCTGCCCTACGAGTTGAGCCGGCCAGTTAACAAAGAGGCCATATAGCCCAACTACACGGAACCGTTTGTAGAGGGGATATATAAATATACTGAGAATACTGTGAACTACCTCCAAAAGACAGTAATGCCTCTATCTTGAATCAGATGCAACTTAAATCCAATTCTTTGGCCAAGTTGCACCAAGTTGCATCATAACTTAGAAGTTGTAGTCATGTGCAATGCATAGATCCATTATTATACAATGAGCTGGGTGAATATATTAGTGTGTAAGGTAGCCGAAAGAAACTTTTTGATTGAAAATATTTTTTCCGTATTAAACAAATTTAAATCTTTATAATGTACATAATATATATTTTATTTATAAAACAAACAAGAACAGAATAATTTGATTTGGTAATCTGAAGATAAAGAGGAAGTAATCAGGGTAAACTTTTTGGGATTGTAAAAATATTGATCTTACTAAATCATGTCGTGGTAATTTCAAAA
Source organism: Micropterix facetella (assembly GCA_027564375.1). Classification (NCBI taxonomy): domain Eukaryota; kingdom Metazoa; phylum Arthropoda; class Insecta; order Lepidoptera; family Micropterigidae; genus Micropterix; species Micropterix facetella. The sequence continues at coordinate 10,624,848 of JAOPUG010000042.1, read as the reverse complement.
CTCTCAGTATACTCACTCTACCATCACTATATGTTTTTGAATGCATAATGTTGATATTGAAAAATATAGGAAAATGGAAGGCTAAAAAGGATGTGTATTCTCATTTTACCAGAGGTAGGCATAATTTAATACTACCATGTTCGTCCTTGGAAATATATAAATGGGATCCAAACTACATTGAAATGTTATGTTATAATAAATTACCAGAAAATATGAAAATTATATGTAGAAACGGAAAAATACCCCAATTTAAGTCCAAATTAAAATGATGTCTTACTAAAAAAGAATTGTATAATATAAATGAATTATAATGAGATAACTAACAATTTCCAGTTTGATTTCCTTCATTTAGTTTAACATTTGTACAATTTTGACTATTATATAATTACGAATATATAATTTTCTCTGCAAAAAACGATTATATTTTTTATTTATAGGACATATCATTTCCTATCTCACAATAATTAATTGATTACCAAAATCAAATTTTCAAGTCAAAATGTTTTAAACTAATTTGATATTATGTCAATGAATTATTTAAATTTTGTGATTTTAAGTATCTAATACTAAAATTATAATTTATGCGGTGAGACCGGTGAAAAACCTATATTATAAGTGTTTTCAATTACTTTAATATTAAGCGGCTACTTACTAAAATAGTGTATCGATTAGGTTATCAATGGATTGTTCTTTAGATTTAATTAAAAATATTGTGTAGAAATATTTTGTCTAAACAACTATATGTATGGTTTTGAAGACAATAAACTTGATTTGATTTGATTTGCAAGAAAGGCGGACAGCTCCTGCGATACAAGATGTGCAAAAGGGTAATATGAAGAGGTGTAACCTCGAACCCACTGAATGGGAGTCGCTGTTTGAGGATCGTCCTGAGTCAAGAAAGCTCGTAAGGCAGAGCTCGGTGCTTTCGAGAACAGAAGGAAAATGTAGCTGAACCTTAAAATTAGAGACCAGCTGAAAGCCAAACCACCAGCGGCTTTAGCATGTATACGAGTATGCAGTGACGGCACAGTTTACAGAGAGCAGTTTCTCTTAGTACAAAATTGAAACCATAGCGAGCGACGTCATGAGTAATAAGGGCTACCACAAATCGTAATACGATTAACTAGACAACTATACCACAGGCGTCATCCGCGCCTTTGAACGAAATAGGCAGAATGAGAAGTCTCAAGATAGAACGAACGAGGAGTCGTCCAGAAAAAAAGTAAAAAACACAGGGCAAGTACGTTCACTTTTCACAACCCGGAGCCGCGTAACGACAAACACAGGTGTTTGTCGTTACGTACCCCTCTGCTCACTTCCCTCGCCCCGCCGCGCCTTGCCACCCGAGAGTCCGCTTACTGTATACTGTGGCGACGGTGTCCTGACGGCTTACCAGCCCCAATTGTATTCGCATTAATTAGGCTAGTCAGTTGCGGACGCACTAAAGGGACGGATCATCCTCACATACATATCTTCAGAAGACTTCAGTGTTTGCTAGAAGATTTGTATCTACATTGGTAGATACCACAGTTATCAACAGGTTGACGCTTGATAAATACAGTGCGTCGTTGCCAAAAAAAAAACGACGTAAATCCAACGGTTCCTTGTTGGATAAATACTCAATTTAATATTTATTTTTAATACAATTTGATATATATTTATAGCTCAATTAGATAATCAGCTCGTTGCGTTTGGTGAGAAAGAGGCAAATCTTGCATATGACTTGTTCTTTCAACCAGGAGCTGACATTTTTTGCATTGCAACAGAGGGAAGAAGTTAGCAATAAAAATTCGTTGATTTCCCAAAAGTTACTGAAATTATATTTCTTTCTTCTTATAGCTTGACTGTTGGTGAGTGTCTAAGCTACGGGTGAACCTGCCACCCCTGGATGTTTTAACGAACTTTATCGTTGTATCACCCTGGGATCAACGCTGAGACTTGATAGGCGGAGACGATCCACGTATCCAACGTCACCAACAATCCGTGAACGTCCTACCCCTTACCGCGACGCATTTGGAATTTTCAAGCCTAGTGGGGGCCTCATTTTCAGATTTGGTCAGATTTCTCCGACCACCCGTCTGGTCACAGGTTCGATTCGTTTGCGTGGTTTCTACCTGTACAGCGTCTATTCATAATGAATTATCGCGGATCCGAGACGTCCTTTACCGTGACCAACGGATCATTTCTAAGCATAGACTTCAAAGTTAAATGTTTACACCTGCTCTATAGAAAAGCATACGCTACGGCTAATCAGACCCCCCCCCCCTCCGGCTAATCGTTGATTGAGAACCGACCAGTGCATCAATCATCCAGAGCCACCCGAGATGTTCACCCAGGTCCGCCGCACAGCGGGTTCAGCAGTCCCCATTTGCAGAAGTCTGCCGGGTGGGAATTGAACCGTGAGTCGGGTCGACCAATAATAACAGAAGCTGGCCATCAGACCCGAGCTGCACAGTCCCATTAGGCCCTTCTTATAACGGACACTTCAATTATCTGCGCTGACTGGTTGTTATGACTTAGATTGATTTATAATTATATCAGAAAGTTATATCATTATTTCCAAATGGCTATTGGCGCTATCCTTATTCAAACTTTGTTCAATAGATGAATTTCAAAAAGTTACAACTATACTTTCTACAGCCTATTACGACTCTCTAATCTATCATGTATTTATATATATATAAGCATAGGAAACGTAGACCAACATAATTTTGTTGGCGCAACGACAATTCGGTGAGCTTTCAAAATCCGGTATGTTGCAGCGTTTATCGTTTGAACGCAAATAAATCATTTAAAATATATTAAATTTTTGGCATTTCTGGTTACAGTGTCTGCTCTATCGACTTGCAAAATCGTTTTTGTGATATTTCAAGTATATTTTGGGGAAGTAAAAGCAGCTTTGTGTTTTAGCAATGAAAATGCTCATTCAAATAGCTCCATTTCTGTACCACACATGTAGGTACAATGCATAGCGGATTTGATTTTGTGTGGAATTTGCTGTGTTTAGTAAAGGACTATGTGATTTTAATATGTTTTTATCGTTCTTGATTATTCTAATAAATTTCAGTTAATTTAGTTTTATTTGATTATTTCGATATAGATGATATATGTTGACGCCGTTAAAATGATTAATATACCTATATAGGTATAACCAAATTTGATAATTGGCTGTTAATATTACTACTATTACATCCTTTTTACTGTTTTCTAAAACGACTTATCTATATTATAATGTATCTAACTACCTACATTTCAGGCTAAAATATTTGATCTCTACCTATATCTATGTTTAATTTTTCTTTTCTTCGTAATATTTGCTAAACTTCTATAATGGATGTTATTGTAATTTTTTAGTGCTTTCTTATACATTTAATTTTTTTAAATCATTTTTGCCTAATAATGAAAGCACTTTGAATGTCCATATTGCCTTGTGATAGCGAAATTGAAAAAACTTGGCGGTTTACAATGCCTGGAAGTCCATATAATAATATGTAGTTAATAATAATTCTATGTTTATTATATTGTAGGGCTTAATGGTAAACTGCGTTGAACTCCCTGTACCTTTTTACACATGTACGACACACATACATTCATAATAAATGATTGATTGATTGTGACATCCTCTAGAACGGTATGTACATTATTGCACATAGTGGATTTTGGTAGTTAGTCAATTACGATGGGTTAAATTGAAATGATAAATTCTTGTTGATGAAATGTCTAGTTATTGATCTGATTTCGTGAGATTTTCTATATTTACTTTTAACACTTCGAACGACACATGACACAACTAGTGTATTAGTATCGCTTCTTTCATAACCTGTGGCCCCACTCCACACTCACTGGCGGTCGCCTCCGCCGCGGCTGGTTTGACGTAAAAACCTTGACCTCCGCCGCTCGCTTCGGTGGGCTACTTACGACGCCGCTTTCCAAAACCAACGTAACGGTCCTCTTTCTTATTGTCGAGACGTCTACTGCTATCGGCAAATCCCAGCTACCCGAGCACCATCGAAGCCGGATCTTCGCCCGACGAACCAGCTACAGGATCAGTGTCAGAATGAATCATTCAAGCCGAGTAAGAGGGACTCCGGCGCCAGCGCCAGTTTGATTGGCGAAGAGTTACCTTTTTCAATATGAACAAATTTCTCTGCAGCAGTAATCCATCTGAGATGCAGTAACACTGCATCTCAGAATACAAGCGGCAATGTGTTACGCCTTCTCTACCCTCTGCAATGGCATGGAAGGCTACAGTCTCACCAAGACACTGACAAGGCTACGCGCAAGACATTGTGGTTCTTCGTTTTGTGAGTTCAACGTGGATTCTCTCGGCATTCACAGTGATCTCTTAAGATGAATACACTTGTATTTAAGCAGTAAGTCACAGACAGTCATTGTGAATGGACGTGTATCTATGTGTATTAATGTTACTTCATGAATGTATTCATATAAAATATTGATGCTTTCACCTAATTCTTAAATGTTTTAATGATTTCATTCTAGGCTTCTACGATGGTCCGATTTTAAGGTTGGCGGTCTGTAACATTTATATTAATTCTGCATATGAATAATATTAATTTCCTACTGCTCTCTACTTTTCGTCAAATCATAATTCACTTGATGAACTCTTACCGATTGCTAAACTCTCAATGTCTCTTGATTCACCGTATATGTATGTTATTTAAAAATAGCATTTTCCCCAGTGCCGCAGTTCCACAACGTCGCCCCTTAGGTCTCGTATTATTCATTATTTTCCTTAACTATATCTCCGACTGCTTCACCTTTTCCAAATTTGCTCTTTATGCAGACGACCTAAACCATTACAAATTTAAATATATGTTATTTACGCACAACAAAAACATCATCGATTTTGCCTTCAAATTAAGCGACTCACATTGGAGTAGATTATGTAGTTTTAGGAAACCAAAACAAAAGTTTGATCAGCGTATTGTCGACTTGACTTCCAAAAATTACGAGCATCTCGCTTCCCTTTCACCGGTCACCAATCCATACTCGAGCCTGCTACCTATCAGAAATATGATGTACTCGTGTGTTGATTTCGAAAATTATGATGTCAAATGGAAATTTGATAACATAACAGCTTGCAAAATCGGTACACCTACCTGACCTGTACTTTGTCAAAAGCATACTGAACAATAGACTATGACTCCGCCGAAGTGCTGTCATTGTTGACATTCAATATGTCATCAAAGCACCACGCCTGTCATCAGCATCATATTAATTGTCATGATATTTTACATGTCAATTCGATTAAATATTCCATGGAATATTCTATGAATTCGATGAAAATTCAACCGAGATTGGGGTCTTCACAAATAAAAATTAGAGACGTCACATTTTGGTAGGTATGTAAAAATCCGCTGTCTCATTAATATGTTATCCTATATAATATAAGGAGAAACAGGGTTTTCTTTCGGTTCACGGAACAGTTATCCATGGACGATTATGACAAGGAAGACACTTATTTAAATTCATTGATATTCTTTCTGAATTACTTATTTATTAGCCAACTAATTTCATGTCGTTCTTTTTCTAGCATAATGACAAACGTGGGTGGCGAAAGAGATATATACATATATTCAGTGTTTTAGGTTGCTGCCGGATTGAAATTTTCAAGTATTAAAACGTATGAAATCATTCACAGTGTCGACCAAAATTTTACAGTTGGCTACGGTCGGTGACATTTTTAAAATAGGAGTAAATTCTACTGCTAGGGTTGTGTTCACTTTCTAACATAACGAGGTACGTTGGTGCATGAAAGAGACAAATAGATTCCGTGTAATACGTCGCCTGGCGCTTCGTTGCTAAATTTGTTAACTTTATCAACTTATACATTAAGCGATTGAAACGAATGAAATATTTTAGGTCATAGCGTTGGCAACTTTCTACCGGCCATGGGCAAGCCCTGCCAAAACCCGTCAGAAGTCAGCAGATGGTGTCAGTCATTCTGAGAAGAGGTCAGACCGGACAAGATCGGACATTTCTGAGGCATCGCTCCGCCGCCGCCCCTTTCGGCCCCTATTTCACCGAGATACCACGGTGGCACAACCATTCGCGCAACCGTGGTGTCTTGCCGAGAGAGACACCATAGAGACACCAGAGAGACACCAGAGAGACATCAGAGCAGTCGCCAGAATTGTCACAGGTTCAAAATGGAAGAGTTAGCAGTTACGCTGAACGTAAAGCGTAAATGAAAGTTAAATATAACGAAAAAAAAACAGTGGTTGATTCATCCTTTCGTAGCCGATCGCCTTACGAAAGGACAATTCATCAACATAAAAAACGTCAACAATAAATAATACGTCAACAAATAAATCCACAACTTCCTCCCAGCATTTCTTTTTCAAGTTTCTATTGGAATAATCCGGCGAGGAACTATCCCAAATAGGTGGTCTACTTTGTGTTTCGATATAAACCTTTTCTGCGACGTAAATCGTAGCGTACGAAAGTGGTGGCGCAACTGGTGGCTGAGTGAGTGAGCCGCCATACAGCGCTATACATGACGTGGCGCGACCAGTAATTTTCTGTGCACGCGTCAATTCTGGTTGCGCCACCAAATTGGTTGCGAAACCAAGCGGACACCAGGTGAGATACCCTCAATAGAGTTGTATACATTTTGTGGGTGGCGCGACTGGTTGCGCCACCGTGGTGTTCCGATGAAATAGGGCTCTTAGTAGATACTTTTTTTACCTGCCGTATTTGAGTGACGAATGATCATTCTTCATTGTCTTCGGCGTTGTCTTCAGCGATCGATTCTCCGCTCTTCAAGAATAGTTCTTTTTGGGATCGGCCATTAAATCCGAATCCGGCTCCTATGCATAGCAAACAGCCTGTTTTGAACCGGCTTATATTCTAGTTTAACTACATATAGAAATCTACTATAGGTTTTAGAAAATGTTATTTGTAATTAGGTACATTTTAAATATTTTTTAAATATTTAATTACTTTGTAAATCGGTCGCTTTCTTTTTATGAAAAAAAAAATTAAATACTCCGAATTTCTTGGACGGCTTTGTCCGTCCAATGTTAAAGTTCTGAATCAAACGAGGAAAATCACAGACGCATTACCACGCGAAGCTCAGGTTATGAGATGTTGACTACGTAATATCTTTTGAATTTGCCGGTATGCTATTCGCGCTTTTTCTATCGTTTCCATATAAGTAATTCTGCAATTTCTTCCATAGCTATCTCATCGTCATTATTAGCGCTACAACTCATTGTGAGTCTTGGCTTTGTTAAGAGCATTCTTGCATTCCACGCTATCCTGGGCTTTGGCTTTTCAGTTGTTCTTCCAACCGCATTTAGGTTTTTAACCACAGAATCTAGCTATCACAGTTTCGTCCGCCCTACTATATGAAACCCTACCTACAGTTGTTCCACAAAGGATGCTTTTTAATGGCTCTTTTCATTTTTCATCGTTGTCACATGCCCTAACCACTTGAGCCTTGCGATTTTCAGGAATCTCACAACGTGCACGTCATTATACATTGCATACAGTTTGTTCGTATTCTCCACACGCCATCCTCCTACCAGGCTCCAAAGATAACTTGGAATAGTCTGCGTCCAAAGAGCTGATTCCATAATCGTGCTGCATACACATAGAAAGAGTAACAATAAAACAAATGTTATTTGACAAATGCATCTGCACAGAGTCTACCTTAGATCGACGTGCTTGATACTCGGCTCCTCAGTATCGCTGCTATGCTAATATATGTATAACACAGGGATAATAGGAATTGATGTCGAAAACGTAGCTACAATATTTGCAAATGAGCGGTCGAAAAATATTGTAATTTGTTATTTCAATTATAGAAGTAAGATACATTAACCTCTATTTTTTTATAATCCCGCTCTGTTTAATGCCACATAAAATCTAGGAACGATATATTAGTAGAGAATACAAAACAACAACAACATAGCCGATATGCTATAATCGTACAACAAAATGATCCAGAAGAGAAGTTCTGGATTCGATCCTGCAACCACCAGTGCCGTTTTTCCGAGCTGTCCAAAACTTGACATTGGCGCCCCTCCCCTCCAGCATTTGAGATTATTGATTTAAAAAAACTCACAAAATCAATATGGGTGGGATTTTTTTGTAACCGGGAGAATAGGAACTCTTAAATAAATGTGCACTCTTTATTACCTATTTGCTGATAACTTTTCCTTAAGTGACATACGACCAGCATATATATATAGACAACCCACAAACCAGACTGTACAGTGTACACACGCCTTCAATCCTTAGGTCCCAGCAAATTTTATTATCTAATATTGCTACATCTTTACACGTCGAGCTTTACCTTCTGCGATATAATCTATTATCAAAGTTCGTCTCGTAGGCAGATTTATTGGCGATGGATAGGACCGCGAGGACAGATAGATGTTTTGACACAATGTTGAACGCAGGTAGGTTTTAATTATTTTTAGTTTGTTGAAACGTCGCTCAAAGTTTGCAGGTGTCATCGGTAATGTGCACTTGTAGGTTTATCGCAGCCGTCACAATCGCAGGTGCATGCGCGCGGACAATGTTATCGCGCTTGTGCAGTCGCTGAAGACAAGGGATTCAGAGAATTGATACAAAAATGAAACCGTAATTATGAATTACCAAGCAGAAAATATTTTGTTCACCACTTAAATTGGCGCCTCCTTAAATTGCCGCCATGGGCAGGTACCCCACCCTGTTAAACAACGAAATGATTAGGTGGTTAGGAAATATGAGAAGGATTCAAAATGAAAAGTGGTTGAAACGCATTGTTCGTGAAAAACCTTTATTCCGGCATTGTAAAGTCGGACGACCAAAACGCGACGGATTGAGAAGAACTAAATGCACTTGGAGTGACAACTGGAAAACCCAAGATAGAGTAGAATGGAAGAAGATTATTTATAGCGCGAATGATAATGGTGTGCCACATTTTAATTAAAACTTCCTAACATTTATATAAAATATCTCATTTTATTTTACCCCATTTCGTGCCGCAATCATTTACGATATTTTCCTGCCACTTCTTCAGTCAATTTCCATTTTTACCATGTTTATTTAGGTCACTTTCTTGTTTGTCTGTTTATCTGTTTGTCCGGTGTGTGTTTGTCTGTTCATTACAAAGTTTGCAAATGATTTTAAACTAAATTCCCGATATCCGATAATACTTAAATTTTGCACACCCCTTTGGTTCTGCAAACAATACAATACAGTGTACTTTTAGTTTCATTGATTCCGATTATTAATAAATATTAAATAAATAGCGCCATTTAGCAGTGGCGGTCCGATTTACACTGCAAGCAAAGCGCAGCGCGGCACCTTCTTTGCAAACATTTAAATAAAACGACTATCAAACGCATTTAAATATAGTGAACACTTATTGTTATGACGCTAATCTGTGTTTAGGTTTTATTTTGTAAACTTAGTGAATTAAATTTAC
>JAOPUG010000042.1:10554294-10571502 GCA_027564375.1 Micropterix facetella | reverse complement strand
GCCAGTTCATCTGCTGCGTCGTTGCCAAGTGAGTCGCTGTGTCCTTTTATCCATTGCAGAGTTACTCTGTTTGTATCAGCTTCTGACCGTATCACGAAGGTGAGTTTCGCAGTCCAAATTTTCAGCAAAAGCGTGGCAGATGCTCTCACTGCTTATAAAAATTATCAAATTTTCAAGGAGTTACTGCTACGATTACATTTTTATTACTCATAAATGATCTGTTTGCCATTCTGAATTCACATGTGCATGGCTGTAAATAAAGAAAATGCTGCTTCGATGATTGACACACTAGACAAAGTAAAACATGAAATAATCAACATGTCGGCTGAAATTGTGACAGCAAACACAATAAAAAAGGTGAAGCTTATCGAATCACCACGATACACGGGGTTTTTATGCTTTTGCATTTGCATAGAAAATGCAAAATATTTAATACAAAACTTAGTCAGGGTACAGAATGCCCAATAAATTATCCACCACTCCACAAAATAAGTCAAGATAACCTGGAGCACTTTTTTGAGAGTGTTAGATGCCATGTTGGTTCAAATAATAACTCAACAGGTCGATAATTTGAAAGCATATTAGATAAGATCAGCATGACTACAAGGATCATCAGCCAGGAAAATATTGACAACATTTCCGATATGGAGTCTGATTCTGATGTGTTGGACGATGTGATTCAAGCAGAATTCTATGAAAATCTGAACATGCTGGAAGCTATCATTTTGACAGAATATAGCGAAATAGTAATAAAATATATGGCGGGCTTTATTGTACATTCGTTACAAAAAAAAAAAAGAAATGTCAAATGTACATTGCAGCATTATTGGGTGAGCCTCATGAAGAAACATTACAAAAGCAAAAAGAGGTACAAGGCAAATAAATGCACAGGTCAACTATGTCGGGGATCCGAAGTTCATATCAGACGGGCCATCAACGAGTGCGGTGAAAAACCTTATCGTCACAACACACGTCAGATTATTTTGTAATATCAGTTTTGAAAACTTTTATAGGATACACTTTATTCCCTGATATCCATTTTCACCAATTCGATGTCGTGTCTATAAAATGTATGTCGATGCACGGATAACATTTCTTATGAAAAATACAGGTAACTCTAAAAATATTATACGTAAAATATACTCGAAAATGACACTAGAGATTCTAAAGTTCTATATAAATGCCTTCCAGCATACAGTTCCAGACCCTAGTAATCTCGCTCGCTGGAGCTTTTCAGAAGATAGTCCATGTCCTCTTTGTAGCAATACCCTTTGCACAGCTAGACATATTTTGGTTGGCTGCAAGGCGGCTTTAGATCAAGGACAATATACTTACCGCCATGACAAAATCCTTGCTGTTATTCGCGAAGTAATTAGCCTCGCAGTGGCTCGTGCCAACAAGGGAATTACAGTGCCCTCCAAACCACCAATACAGTTTGTGCGGGATGGCTCTTTAGAGCCATCCTGCACAAATTGTATTTGTGGTTTGGACGGTACTGTAAGACCCTTGTTAGCAAGAACCACTGAGAGGCTAATTAGCTCTTAAATAACAGCAAGGATTTTGTCATGGCAGTAAGTTATTGTATATACCGTATTTATTGTATATACCGTATTGTATTTATTGTATATACCGTAGTTATTGTATATACCATATACCGCGCTTTGTTATTGCCGGATCCTTACAATTGGACAGAATCGCAGTTTTGTTTATTCTGGAGTTGGCATAAAGCAGAGATGGTAGTTTTAAATCTAGCCCAAAGTCGTGTTTGGACCTGAAGAGAGTTGAAGGGTCAGTCGGTTTGGCTAAAGACAATCAAGATTTTAAATTAGCAGTCACCAGCGCATCCAGATAGGACATGGTTGGGTTTAAAATTTATACTACGGGCGAACCCGCCAACCCGAGGCGTTTCAATGATCTTTATCGTTATATCGCCCCAAGATAAATGCAGAAAATTTTCACTAAAACAACTCTTGTACCCAATGTCACCAACACCCTATGAGAGTCTCTCTCCACTCCTCACAGGGAATTTTCAAACCCAGCGGGCACCCTCGCGCCCTCACTCCCAGATATGGTCAGATTTCTCGGACCTCCCGTCCGGTAACAGGTTTGAAGTTGCTTGTGTGACCTTTACCTGTCATAATAATCCAGCATTCCAAATATTGCGGACCCGTAGCGTCCTTTACTCGGCAACGACCATCCGAGATCGGGTTGCCAACGGGTCGTTTCTAAGGATAGGTGATGACAGGTCGACACCTACCCCCGTGCTTGGGTCGCATTATGCTTCCAGACGCCCCCGGCTATTCGCCAATTGAGCAAGACCGGTAAACCGACCAATACATCAACCGTCCAGGGCCACCCGAGGTGTTCCCTCAGATCCGAACACATAACGGGTTTACCAGGTTAGTCTCTCTTTGGGGAGGCTGCCGGATGGGTGGTGACCCATGAGTTGGGCCGACAATGATAACAAACTTGGCCATTAGGATCCGAGCTACACGGCCCCATTAGGCCCCAGGTGGGACAGTTGGAGTTTGGTGAGATAATTGAGAAAAGGCCATGAAAAATGAGAAGTTAGGTAGTTGTCATAGATCCAAGCCTTTCTATGGTAAGAAATTAGCAAAGCATCTATTTTTACCAGGCAACTACTGAAATGCCGTTAATTGACCGGCAGAGAAGTCTTTACCCTGATAGGTGATTTTCATGCCGACGAACTTAAAATGAATTTGGGTCAATAAGGGCAATACAAGGGAGAACAAATAGGTAGAAATTACATCATTTCTCTTATAAAGATTTCCTTATTTGTAAATCTTACTAAAAAGTAGAAATATTAGGCGATTTCACATTATTTCTACTTAAATAAGGTAACTTTTACTTTAAATCAGTTTACTCGATCTAAAATGTTTGCTGGAATGTTCTTATATTAGTAATGGTTAGTTATAAAATATTGCCTTTAGGCAATAAGCTCACCTCTTCAGATGAATAAACGGTTTTATTATTATTATTATTATTACTCTTCTTTCTAAATATTTCTGTATAATCACAGCTTATTTTTTATGTATCATGTCATCGTTATTTGTAGTATCCTGATCTGAGCTCTGTGTATAAACACAGACGTCTATGAAAATAAATCTATTAATGTACACAGTTTTTAAATGATGCATTAGCAAATCTTCAAATAAACCAGTTAAATGAAAAAGTTGTAAAATTACAGAAGAATTATTTCTGAAACACCTGTGCAAAATATGGGAGAAGCGCTTATTTAAAATGTACTGCTCAGTACGGAAGGTTTACCTACTAATAAGTTTATTCATTGCGTCTTCCATCGAAGCTTCCGCCGTGGTGCCTTCTCCGACGATTCCCCCTATGTGGTACCATCCGGAATTGTTACCAAATATGCAGCCAGTGTCCTCGATCTTGTTCTTTTCATGCTCGTACTTGTACGGACTGGGCGGATCGGGTGGATTCGAGCAGAACGAGCTGAGGTCGCCGCCGCTTTCCGTTCGCCGGCGCGATCGCGCGAACCCGGTCATCCGCACATCTTTCACTGATATCTCTTTCGTCGGCGACGGCAAATTAGGCAGATTTCCAACCGGCGAAATCGGTCCACTCCGATCCGAATCGCCCAGAATGTCGGAGCCGCCACTCCCAGGCACAAGTAACGGGTTTAGAATCTCTTCGTTGACCGACAGGCTCCGTTCTTCCAGCTTTTCGATGGTCTCAAGTTCCGTTTCGCTTAGCTCAATGTCGCTCATATCGCTGTAAACGCATTCATTGAGATCGTTGACGTAGTCGTATGCGTTTTTTATCGACGGCGGCAGTGAGCAGTCACCGTTGTTTGGCTTAGCTTCTAAATGCAACTTCACTAGGTTTAAATAGCCAACCGGAGCTACTGCATCGTCTGAGTGGATAACCAGGTGTTTTTCATCTCTGAGAGGAAACAATAAATCCATTAGTAAAACTTAAATAAAGTATCATAAATGACAAGAGCAGAGCAGGGATGGGTGTCGTCTGTCAAAGGCGCTGTTTAGGCGTGGATTAAGCTTAATAAAATGAAATGGCTAATTGATAAGTGTCGATATTGCCGAGTTGTCAAGTCATAATTGAAGGACACTGATCGTTGGCCATCCATATATTTTCCTGTCTCATTGACTAACTCTACTTTTCCTCCCCTTATATCCCCAGTCTTATAGCCATCAATAGAAAGGAAGGAGCTCGATCTCGGAGGTCACTGCATGATGTAGAGAGAATCCCTGCCTCTCCCCCGGAAGTGATATCTCTTCATTGCTTCTTGATTTACTGCCACATTTCACGATTGGCTTATTGCCGAACCAGCCAAACGTATTCGCCAAGAGCGGGCGGTTTAATAGTTAATATAGATGAAACCTGCGCTTTATATACATTTTTTTTTTATCAAGAAAAAGTAATTTTTCTAAATATTGCTGAAATTTATTTAGCTTCTTAGTTTTGCTATTTAGTGCGAGCGATGGTTCAAAAAATACTTTAAAATTAAAATTTCTGGTATACTTCCAGCTCTATTTTTTTTTTTCAACATTTTCCAACCTGAAATAGCTATTTACTTTAAAATGGTACCGTGAGTTATGATATATTTTTTTTGTTGGCTAACATCATCAGTTAATTCACCTCAACATTTCAAATATGGCCAAAAAATGTAATCGTCGAAATTTATATACATCGTCGCTATAATGTTAAAAAATGCAGCGGATATCAGACTATCGATCTAATGTCAGTAAAGCGCCGGAACTCATGCTCACGTATTTGTCATGAAAGATACAATATTATACATTTTCAAGGCAGAAGTGCTGGAAGAATTTAAACATTATAGCCAACTATGTTGTATTAACCTAAATTCAGTAGAGAATGTTGCACAAGAAGAAGAATAGATTTCCTTAATCGACTGTAACCATAAAATCAGGACTTTACTGAAAAGAAATAAGAATAATATACTTACATAATGATTCTCTTTTTAAAGAGAGGGCAGTTCAATGTAAAAGTCTCATATTCGCCCCCCTCTCCACAAACATTTAAACCGTATTTCTCCTTCATGTGAAGCATGTGCGGCTGGATATCGTGGATCGTCATTCCTAAATGCAAAGCTGGGTCCAGTCCTAACGCGGCGACCTAAAGTGAAAAGATTATAATATACAGAATGTAATAAAATGGGAGAATATGTTGGTAGACGAAGAAGGAACAGTTTTTAGTTAAATACAAGGATACATTTAAAAGTTCACAGCCTTATGTGAATGGATAAATTTAATTGCAGAGTTTACTTTCAAGAATCGGTTGCATGTATACATGAGCCCAGTATCGTGAAATTCTCGGTAGAAAAATCTAACAGCCAAGAGTAGAGATATAGAAGTTGTTATTTTAAAAATGACAAGTGCACTTTGAAAAGGAAACACGCATTTGCGTCACTTTATAAGCAAATCTGCTTTCGCTTTCCCAATTAATAAATAACACTCAACTGCGTTCTAGGTAAAATCAGGCACTACAGCACCTGGCCATATTATTAGGCCCACCATGCATTTCAGTATTGATTTGCACTATCCAATACTCTGTAACTTTTGAACAGTTCTTACTTTAAGGAGCTTATTATGTTATTTAATTTGGGGTTAGTTTGAGGGTGGTAATGTCAGTATTAAATGTTTTTTTGTTTCTTTCCTGAAATGGCATTTCTTTTTAAACATAATTTAAAAAGAAATGTAGTAACTTTGTTATTGCCAAACAAGTGGGAAGACTCAAATTTGAAGACAAAAGAATGAAGGCGAGAATTACATATCGACGGTGGAAAGGCAAAAGGACTTAAGCGACATTTTAACAATTTTACAGAAGAGCCCATCAAAGTCTTAAAATTCGGAAAAAAAAACACTCAAACTCAGGTATCAATAATTTTGTATTTTTATGTACACTATACATAAAAATATAAATGAAAGGCTCTCTTGTAAAATTATCAAAATGTCTCTTAAATCTTTTTGCCTTCCCACTGTCGATATATAGAATGACACCAATATACAGAAAAATTTATTTCTGCCTAATATTTCTGTATATAAAAATTTAGATTTGGTGATTTAGTAATCAGAAAAAATATACAACAATGCCAATTTGACAGTCTATAGCGAGTATTTTTCATATTAGGTATCTCTAAAAATCATATTTTAGAGATATTTCATAAATATGTAGTAATATGTAAATAAAAAGTGTTAACTTTTATTTAATGTTTATGTTATTACAGTATGCTTGTTATTGTTTGTTCATCATTCTTTTGTACCTAATTTTCTTATGTATAAATGTAGTGATGATGATGTTAAAAAATTGTACGTATTTTAGGTAAACTGTGTTGGAAGTTGATGTTGTAAAGATTTGTACAACCTATATGCAGTTGGAAAAAACAATCTTATATTTCCTAATTAGGTTGTGAACTTTTTAATGTATCCATTCACCTACTCCCTGCCATCCCCTCTACTTTTTAACTTTTATTCATAGGACTTCATCAAAAAACAATAAAAGATTGGACTGGCGGATTAAACGGGACAATCATTAATAATATCAAGTATGCCAATAGTGCAGTCCCACAATCTGCATAAATGTTAGATAGAGGTAAAAAATATCACACTCCTAGTTAGTGATTCTGTAGAAAAATTGCCAATTATGATTTAATTGAATACAGTGAAATCTCAATCGATCGTTCCCCGAATCTTCGTTTTCCTGCATGTTTCGTTTATTTGGTAATCTCAAAAATTCGAAAAACAGATTGCATTCATAGTTCCTCATCGTTCATTGTTTTACCGTAATGATACTTTAAAATATCACTATTAATTACTCAATCGATCGATTTGTGAAAGTGGCATACGGACAATACTGTTCAAACTACCGAGACACCTAGCACTTCCTACTTTTGACATTTCGGAGTTTATCACGAAATTTTGGCACTGAGCGGACGCAACGATGATGTAAGAATATCAGCCAATACCAACACAAAATTCCCAAGAAGCGGCCCCTACCAGCAGAATGTAAGTTTTTTAGGAAATTCCCATGTAAAACAATAGAAAACCTATGCGAAACAGGGTTAAAGGCAACAATCTTTAAAAAAGATTGTTGGTTAAAAGAGACAGTTGAAGAGCTTGAAGGTAAAGATGAAGATAATCCGCCACCTATACCAACCTTTTCAGAGGCATATATGGTATTTGAAACGATAAATGGTTTTGTATTTGCATAAAATTAGGCTAAGAAGAATGTTATTTTGTGCCAGTGAAAATATACTGTTTAATTATTGTAAGGTGCTAAAAATAAACGAAGGACTATTTTCCATTTATTTTAAAGACCCCCCCCCCTGCAAATTCTTTCAAAAACGACAGATAGAGGTTTCACCATAATAAAATTTGCCAAATAGTATTTGTACATGCAATAATCCGCAATATAATGTCAACGCTATTCCGATGAATACAATCTTACTAAGAACCCGCGGATAAGCTAGAAGCGATGTGAAAAATGATAAATTACAAAGAATGTAAAAACTCAATTATTTATACATTATCATGATTGACGAACGACATTGAGGATTTTGTTGATTTATGTATTAACAAGTCTCGTCTGTGTTTGTCGATTGATAAAAGAGGCACCAGGGTTTTAGATAACTATCGTGTTTAAATATGTCAATCGATTCGGCTTCCGTTTCAGAGCGGAAAAAGAGGAATAGTTTCAGTTTAAATTAGTTTATTTTTTATGAAAAAAGTGGGCATTATCAATCTATTAGTAAACAGGACATGTCATAAAGTAAGAAAAGGAATCTTGAGATTCTGAATTCCACAAAAATGAAATACACTGTTAATGAAAGCAGATAAAACAATAGCGGCCTTGAACACAATCATATATTCGGTGCAGTGGCTTTTGTTATTATGAGTTTGTATGTTATTATCACAACGGAAAATGTATCTAGGTATCTAAGGACTATGTTAATTGTCAGAGCAGGGACAGTCTTCATTCAACGTACACACAAAAGATGTTTTAAATAAAACTTAGGTTTTTGATTTATCAGCAGTTTGATAGTTCACTTTAAATAGTTTTGAGAGTTGAGTTGTTTTCTAGAAATAATAGAACATTATTAATTTCTAGCAGTTGAAAATAGGTAGATAACATAGTAGGGTGCGAATTAATTTGAATAGGGTAATAATTTTCAATATTTATTGGCAAATAAAACTTATACATTAGGAATGGACATCGATGTCCGATATATCGAAAACATTGATGATTAGAGGTCGATGTTCGATGTTATTTCGATATAGATGGTACCTTAGCAATTTTTTGGCACCATCGATGTTCCTCCATCTATATTTCTTATCTATACCTTAAATTTTCTTTTAATCTATATGTGAATAATAGGTATTTCAAAAACGGAACTATTGTGAATGAAATATTAGGTACATTTTATTGAATATCGATCGACCGTCTGCCCATTGCGCATCCCTAGGATATAGTTTTTTAAAGGTTTTATTTTTGACCCATGTTGAATATACATACTATCACTGTGTTCATCCCTATTGTTGATTTTATAAGAAGAAAACTTAAAAGGACTGTCAGCAACATGAATCTAACGAAAGATGTTTTTTGAAAGAAAATATTTATGTTTAGATGATTTAAATATCAATGATTTGCTCTTGATATTTTTCACGCATCGATGTTTGCTTTACGGTGTTAGTATCGATGTTAGTATCGATGGTAACATCGATGTTTTGCTTTCGATGTCCATCCCTATTATACATGAACTAAATTGAACATACTTGTTGGGCTCGATTGCGTTTCTTCGCGAACTAATATGGGAGATTAGATCATGTGAACGAGACAGGACAATACGTTAGAGCGGAATGCCAAATGAACGGTTGTCATTTGTGCCGCATTAAAACTAACCACAGAAAATAAAGTGGCTGAATATAAGACCACCACCAAATGTGTTTAAACGTATTTGGATGTCTGTAAGGTCAACAGGTAGTTGTTATGAGCATTTTGACGATCGTTCATTTCATATTTCTCTCCAACGTATTGCTCTGTCTAGTACATATGAACTAATTTCCAATTTTAGTTCATGAAGAAGAGCAATCGGGCATATTATTGTTCATTTTAATAAAGATGATGTTCTCAATTAGGTTCAATGACTTGTTGGAGGTTTTGGGCGTGCAATCCATGAGATTCATGCAGTTTTCAATGATTTATGGGTTTAAAAACCCAACCTGAATGGCTGCCACCATCATCTTTATTTTAGCTTATCGAAGCCGGGGGACTTACAAATAGCCCATAAATGATTTAAGTCCGGTGAGTAATTCTTTATTATCTTAGACTTTGGCATAGGGATATATTTTGCTGAAAGATCGGTTTATCATTTGATTGAGGTTTTTCAAGTCCCGAGGTCAACTTTGTTCGAATAAACTATTTGTACCTTAGGGTAGTAATTCAAGTATGATTTATGGACTCAAAAATCATTAAAAACTGCAAGAATCTCCCGGATTCCATATTCATACCTCCAAGAAGTTATTTAAGGCAATAGAGAATATCATGCGAATTAAAATAATCAATAATCAGTTCATGTAAAAGTTTTAATACCTAATAAATGATTTCTGAAAATTATTACATGAATTTATATTAATTGCATACCACTGTAGAAAAAACACAAAGAAACAGATATTATACAGTGTGTTTAAAATATCGTTCACAACATAAGATGCAATATTCAGAATTCGCATTGTGCAATACACATGGAGATAATTTAAAACTAACATAGATATACCAATTATTTCGATTAAACCGGCAGTTGCATTCTGTAGCAACAAGGCGGATATTAGTTATGATGAAATGATTATTTTGTACCACATATTAAGTCTGAAACACCTTATATTTGTGTATACAATTCAGCGGTTGCATGTATTACAGATGTGATCGCCAACCGGCCGTTTCCATCTATTTCAGAGTTCGCCGACCACTAACCACATGCAGTCACAATGTCGAAACAATGGCAATAAAAGTAAAAGACTAAGCGTAAAGCATTATCCTATTCTCGCTGAAAGATGGAAAGTTAGGGCTGTTTTGTTACAAGAGTTGTTGCATTAGTTATCTGTTAAATGACAGAGCATCCATTTCTCAAAAAAACAATGATTGTCAATTACTGTATTTTGCACATGCGTGTGGCCGGTCTGAATTTTGAAAACGGCCTATTCAGCCAATAGCCTGCATGAGTGCGTCAGTTGGGACAAATCTCCGGTCGAGCATGTTACTAATTGGAGCCAAATAGTTTCATGCCGCTTGGGCCTGATTGCCAGTTTGTGTTGTTGGTCGGATGGTTCAGCAGTTTGCCTCCTCAAATATGGTACTACCTAGGAAGGCCTCGGTGAACTCTGCCCACAGTTGTATATTGAAATTTGTAGGCAGTTGTAATGTGCAGTGTGCCGGGGGAATTGCCTCAGATGGCTCTGGACAAATTATGGACGCCAAGCATTGCTAAGTCTGCGCAATGGGCGAATTAAATAGTATCAAGAAATGTATGTTTCCGAAGAAGTGGGGTAGATGTTGGCCTGTGGTCACCTATCCATAAAAATGACTGGTCGGCTACCTGATACTGGTAATTAATGCAGACAAAGGGTGCAACAGGTCTACGACGAAACACACTCGCAACAGGTAGAAGTCGTTAAGTAAGCAATTTTGAACTGTTACTATTCTAGTGGACGGAGTAATCCATCCAAAAATGGTAGACAGGGGGTGAGGGGCCCCACTGGCTTGCCAGTGCCCTCGTTAGAGGAAGGGCTCTATTGAGCCGTGGCAGAAATGGATTAGTAGAAAGGTTTTCGTTTCAAAGTTTTTGCGACTTATTTCAGGGTGACGAGACGACAACAGGGTTAGTTTATATGATTCATGCTACGGGCGAATCCGCCACCCTGAGGCGTTTCAATAAACTTTATCATTATATCGCCCCGAGATGAGCGCAGAACTTGTGAACATGCACAATCCACATATCAAGCTCAGCCACGGCCGGTTAGAGACCGACGCCTTAATAGCGAGGCGCCGAGCAATCAAAGCTACACCGAGCAGGCTAGCCTCACCCCCTAACTACCGAATTTAGACGGATTTCTCCATCCACCCGTTTGGTCCCGGGTCCGAAGTCGCTTACGCGGCCTCTACCTGATGTATTATATGCGGCATTCCATCACTCGGAAATATCGCGGATCCGAGACGTCCTTTACTCGGAATGTCACCTGAGATCGGGTGGCCATCGGATCGTTTCTAAGAATAGTTGAGGCCAGTCAACAACTTCTCCCGCATCTTGGGTCGCATTACGCTTCCAGACTCCCCCGACTATTCGTCAGTTAAGCAAGGCCGGTAAACCGACCAATACATCAACCGTCCAGGGCCACCCGAGGTGTTCCCTCAGATCCGGTGCAGAGCGGGTTCACCGGGTTAGTCCCTCTTCGGGGAGGCTGCCAGATAGATGTTGGAGGCATGAGTTGGGACGACTATGATAACAGAGTTGGCCATTAGGATCCGAGCTGCACGGCCCCAATAACAAGACGACAACAGTCTTTAAATTATCCTGAGATGGAGGGCTCGCCCGCAGCAATGGACACACCTCAAGCATACAGTCTAGCATGTTAGAGAACGCAACCGACCGCACGACGCTACTCTGAAAGCACCAGACACCTTCAAACAAACAGACAAGCGATGTGCACATGCAACTGGCCAACCGGCGAACTCTGAAACGGGCCTCAGATATAATATTTCATGTACAATACACTCATGGACGAGGGGCAGCTGATAAATAATCTACTAAACTATGAAATAAAAGACAAACATTGATATTTTTTGTTTAATATAGCCTCCTGAAAGGGATATGCACTTATGCATTTTTCAAAAAGATACACTAACGCATTAAAAAAATATTCCTTCGTTTTTTTTTGTCAAAATGTTCATTTACTGCTAACTTCATCTCATCATATGTTAAAAATCTACTTCCCCTTAAATCGTTCTTTAAAAGTTGAAAAGAAAATTTTCGCACGATAAATTTGACGGGTGGTCGACTTCCACGAAGTTGTTTTTGCCGATACTGATGCTTTGTTGTTCAAGCGGGGTGCAAAATCACGATTATTTTTCTGAGTTTGCATGTTTTTATTTTCTTTTAAAGAATAATCGCATCGTTGATCCAACAATTTAGCATAATACTCGGCGTTTATCCTAATTTTATTTTGGTAGGTCTCTATAAGCAATATCCTATCCAAGTCTTAAAAAATGGTTGCCATAGTTTGGCTGTTGATTGAAATTCCGAGGAGGCTCCTCGTCCTTAAATTTTCAATGTGATGATTGATTACTGTTTAAATTTGGGATCCCATTGTCAAATCCAGGTCTCATCACAGGTTACTCTATTCTAGAAATAATCTCATCCTCTTTACGTTTACTCATATTCAAATACGGCTCGAAACTTTTCACATGTCGCTGCATGTCAAACGTCACAACATTCTAGTGATTTATTTCATTTACTTGTTCTTTACACACACCAATATCTCTTTTGATCTCCCACTGCCGAATTTGACAATCTTCTATAGTGAAATTCTTCAATTTGACCATATTTTCATCAGTGATGGTCAAAACGGGGATTGTCCACTACGGGGATCGTCTTCAAGGTCCTCACGGCCATGTTTAAACTGCTTTGACCAAAAATTCAGGATGAAATCAGAAGGGCATGAAATACCGAATAAATTTAACATGCATTGGCTGATCTGCGATGGTGTATTTCCTCTCTAGTTGGAAATTTAATGACAGCACAATACTCAATATTAATCAGTTTATTATTTTCTTGTGACATGTTGGACACATGTATTGTCAATGCAAATCCAAACATTATGAACAAGTGAATGCCAGTATTTTAAAAAGAAGAATAAACAGAGAATACGACACAATAGTGGTCAGTATCATTTTCGCAATATACACGATAAGTAGATTACTGGTCAGCAGCCCTACGTACAATAATGATGTTCTTTCTTACGTACTTGGGTATCAAAATTTCACATTTTATGTTTGATTAAATTTCACATTTTATGTTTGATTAAATTTCCCTTTTTAGTCCTAATTCTAAACCCTATATTCATGTGGTAGATTTATGAGATGAAACACAACTAACGTTCTCCACAAACAACACACCAAATCCGGCAATGAAAAGGCGCAATGGAATGTCACAGTCTCATACAAAATAATATTCAATTACCTTAACAATAATTGCCTCAACATTGCTATCAATCATTTCCTGTAATAACTCGGTTTGATTTCTTCGCCACAAGTACGACAGCGATATCAGGCCGAGTCGACTACAGCTGTGGAGAATAGTCACATTTCACCGCATGGAAAATGTTAAAATTAAAAGAATAGCGCAGTGAGTCCACTTACACATTTTCCACTCGTACTCTTTGGTAATCGGACAGAATGGCACCCACTGCTACTGCTTCAAAATCAATTTCGGACTGCAAATATGGAAAAATAAGGATATATTACGTTTTACAATGATACTTAAAATGCCACGGTTGATACGAAGGTAATTTGAGAGGCAATCATCATCATTAGTAGCGCTACAACTCATTGTGAGTCTTGGCTTAGTCAAGACTTCTATTCCACACTATCCTGGACAATGATTTTCCAGTTGTTTACTCCAGTGCATTTAGGTCTTTAACTACAGAATCAAGCCATCACCGTTTTGACTATCCAATTTTACAGTGCCCTTCGAGTTTCAATGGCGTTTCAA
Organism: Micropterix facetella; assembly: GCA_027564375.1. Lineage (NCBI taxonomy): Eukaryota > Metazoa > Arthropoda > Insecta > Lepidoptera > Micropterigidae > Micropterix > Micropterix facetella. The sequence continues at coordinate 10,557,719 of JAOPUG010000042.1, read as the reverse complement.
ACGTGAGCCAACTGATTTTCAGGAATCTCACCACACACATGCACACCATTTTACAGTTATTTATTTGTTCATCCTCCCACGCGTCATCCGCCGTCATGGCACAGAATAGTGCATTTTCATCTGCTTTGGTGAGATCCATGTTTCCGAAGAGTAAGTTAAGACTAGTCTGATGAGTGCCTTGTAGAGGGATGTCTTCGTTCCCTGGCATAGCAGACAGGATTTTATTTGAGACTAAAATCTGAGTAACATTTACAGCGATTTAAATATATAGTTACGCTGATCACCAACTCACTGACTGAACGTAAGGTGGAGCTGGGTTCATTCTTTCCATGTACAGGATGGGCCAGAAAGGAATACACTTACTGTTGTTCTATCATTCCAACAACCAATGGTGGGGCGGCGTGGAGCTTGCCCTGTCGGCTCGCACGCTTCTTGGAAAATTAGTTATGATGACGACCTTTACGGGACCGTAATGTGCATTCTTCCGAAAAAATAATTGTTACAGTAAAGTGCCTCGACTTTTTCGAAGACCTTCAGTTAATTTGATCAAACTATGGGTAAAAAAAGAGAGATAGAATCAACAGTGAATCAACCGCCAAGAGGGCGAACGAGGATACCAACAGAAGGTGACAACGTAAGGCTTGTTAATGAATCTGTTCGCAACACACCAACATTATCAACAAGAAAACCTCGTAGTAGTTTGCGTCGCATTTTGAAACGGGATTTAAAGCTTCATCCGTATACTATCCAGATTGTGCAAGATTTGAAAGATACGGACTTTATTTAAAAAAAAAATTTGTTGGTCGTTAATTTCGACAACATTTTGTTTTCTGATGAAGCTCACTTCCACTCAAATGGGCATGTAATCGAACACAAATGCAGATATTGGAGCTACAAAAACCCAAAATGAAAGCACCAAAAGCCATTACATTGTCCACGAGTAACAGTGTGGGCAGTAATTTCTTCTTCAAAAGGCATAATAGGGACTTACTTTTTCTAAGATGCGGACTGGAAGGATCCCAAAGCCGGATGGATGTCATCATAATGATTTAAGTTTTAAAACCTGATTTTCACAATGTTTTTTTTATTATTTACTTAACGCATTTTATTTTTATTCATATAACAAAAGTGTATTCCTTTCTGGCCCACCCTGTATTTGGTTTTCTTCTGATTTATCTTCATTTTGCCGCTCTGTCCAATGCTAAAAAGGCTTCTTTGAGGGCTTGAGGAGAGCGATATCAATATCAGCATACTCCAATAGTTGTATCGACTAAGGAAAACGGTGTAAGTTGAATTATTACCAGTGATAAGTACCTATTGCATTTTCAAGAGTCAAATTAAAGAATATGCACGCCAATGCATCTCCCTGTCGTAGCCCATTGAAGTGTAGAAGGGTTCTGAGAGGTCTTTCTGAACTCTTACATGACAATGTCTGCCATTAAAAACTTCACCATGCTTATCAGTTTATTAGGTATATAAAGGTCTTTCATGGTACAGTAAAACATTACTCTGTAAAACTGAAGTGTGTGCCGAAATTCTTACGTGTGTTCATAAAAATAGCAGAAAATTGGAAACTACATGTTATAAAATCTACTTTCTTTGTCTGCACACTATACGGGTTAACTGAGTCATAGGCAGTAAGTAAGTACAAACGAAGCTGCCATGGAATTCACCGACCAAGGTCGGGCCCATCATAATAATATTTTTCACTTCTGGGGGGTGAGCGGTGGTCTCCGGACTAACGACCGAACAGTTTCGATGATGAATACTCGGGTTTTCTCTAGTGTTCGGCAAAAAGCAAATATAGAATTGTTGCATGACTTTCTGGGTCGAAAAGAGTCTCTCTGAAAACCATTTAAAATAAGGGAAAAACTTCCGATCGAGTTGGGATGTAATGCTTCATTCTCTATCTTGAAATATGGCCCTTATTGTAGAATTAACTATTCCTGGAAGTCAAATATCCCTAATGCCATGCCATCATGTGGAATTACTTCAATGTTTATTAAATTCAGCGGAGGTTGGCTGATCCTTTACCAGCCAAATCCTTTACTTTGTCTCTCCAGGAATCAATTGATTCCTCCCTAGAAAAAATCTCTAAATAGCAATTTAATGTGTTTTGCCATTATAAAGCTTCAAAAAGCATAATTGTATACTTAATTTTAATATTGCAATGCCAAGATTTATTGGATGTTGAGAGAGGAGATTTTATAACAAGCAAAAGTAAAAAAAAGAGCTAGACTAATTATTACCTTAATAGTTAATAGAAGATTGTACAAATCTTCTACTTCATCGTCGGTCGTAGGATTATAGTATCTTCCGGTATTTTTGGCTATACCAGTGGTCGATGCTCGGTATAAAGGCAGTTCCATTGCCTCTGAATAGGCGCTAACACCTTGGTGGCCGACGGTTTGATACATGTAACTGTCCAACTCATCTGGAAATGAATAAATAATAATTCAATATTGAGAATTTTGAAGCCATGAGGAATTTTACAGAAATCGATAGCGGCTGTTGAAAACCTCACCCAGGTATGTGACCGTGATTCCCAAAAAATAACTTCATCTTTGGCTATGGAGTTACGGAAATGAAATTGGTTGATTTATATAAATATTTTTTGTTTGGTGTACCATTCTTTAAGTTGATCCGGGGGAGAGTTGATAATCCCAGCTTAATAGGGATGGTTAGTTTCTTTGATCCGGAAAATTATAATTGTGCTCGATCGCACCATCTATTTGCGGAGCCGTCCTCGCGTATTGACCTTAGTCGGTGGAGTCTGGTTATGCGTCCCTAGGGCACTAAATGCACTATGTTCGATAGCTCCCCATCTGGATATTTTTACTGCAAGCTCTCATCTCTGAACTATTCCTATTCATTTTTGAATGAGTAATTTTTAGTTATTCCTTAGATATATACCTGTAATTGGATGTTTAACACTTATTTTAATTATTATGATGTAGTTACTTATGATTATTTTAATGTATCTTCCCTTGCATGTTTATGTTTATATTGCATTTCACGGACTTGGTGTTAATTGTAATGTTGATTTTGTTTTTCAAAATGAAACAAAATTTAAAAAAAATACAAAAAAGCTCAACAATTTAATATTATTATTTCATTATGGACAAACAGAAATTTGCTGACATGCCTATATCTGAAGTGCAATGTGTTAAGTTTCTGTTACTTTTCACTTACACATTTATTAAAAAAGTTTTTAAATGTATTGACTTTGTCCGCACACAATCTCCTTTTCTGGAAGATTCCATTCGTCGACCATGAACACAGTGACAAACATTTGTTTTGAAATTGAAATTTTTGCATATCGGAATCAGGGGTCTTTCTGGACATACTAATTTTTAGTACCTACAAAAATTTCATTGCATTTTCATTGCGATTTCTAGTGAAGCAAAAAGGAAGTGAATGTTGGT
>JAOPUG010000042.1:10513037-10534221 GCA_027564375.1 Micropterix facetella | reverse complement strand
TTTTTATTTGTACTTATTATATTTTTATTTCTATTTGTAAATATTCTCGACTACTTTTATTATTTAATGATTATTTTGTTTTTTTAATGTTATTTTGAGTTTTTGAATATTATTTATACCAATTTTGTATACATCTAGACCTTAGGTCATGAAATCATTAAATTAGAACATATCTTATAAAACTACTACTATTATTTAAAATTTGGGTCTTTTTTGGAATAGGCTCTGCCTAGTTATGAGTGACGCAGAATCATTGTGTTAAATAGTTCTTTGTAATTATATCTAGAATAAATAAAAATAGTTGCTATGTTGCTCATATTGATTTGTTGTCCGATTGGATTTATACAATAATGATACTGATGGTTCTACTCATTTTTATACAATACTAATGACTGTTAAGTAATCGATTATTAATTCACCCTTACCACTCATAACAATAGAAACTGACAATCGTATCGCAGCAAGCATTTAAAAATGGATTATGCAGGTTTTTGGAACTTAAAATCCTTTTTTCAAGGATGTTTCTGTGCATCAAACTAAACATTAAAAAGTAAATAGTACAATAGAGGAAAAATGCTCTAACCAGCATGCTTATTACAGCATACGTCAAATCAATGTATGGCTTGTAAGAGGATTTTGATTTTTATCAGATTTATCGTGTATTGTTAGCCTGTTTCATCTGTTTCTCTAATAATCGGTAATCGTTAAATAACTGGGGCAACGATCGACGATTCCAATTAATAGGGAAAACGCCAATAGTCATCGATTAATCGTAATCGGTTGCATCCCTAGTCATAATATTGATTGATGGCGGTTTGCGGTGTGCAGCTTCCGGACAAGAACATAGCGGCCTTGGTCAAATACTACTACTCGTGGAAGAAGACGCGAGTGCGCACTTCTCTCATGGACCGAGGTGCGCCCGGACCCCAACAGCCCGGACAACCCAGGCAAGGCTCCGAAGATGGCCACTCCGACCACCACATCTCCGACAAGGATTCCGATAATGACGACAAGGTAAATCACATTCTATTATCTCTTATGTTGTCTTAAATGGTGACTGTCATGGTTAAGAGTGCCTATTTTACTCATTCTCCAAACGACAGCTGTCGGATGTTTGTGACGTTATATTATTCATTCTTCTCAAATATCTAATATGTTCAGTTGAAGGATAATTAATAGGCTCCTGGGAGATATAAAAGTCTTCAAAATTTCATTTTAATTAGAATGTCGAATATATGTTTTTGTGTTCAGATATCCTTCCAATTAATATGCAGTTAGTTCTATAAGTTCCGGGACTGCCTCAAAACAAAATATCTAATAGTGGATTTGTTTTTATTACCATGCTAGTTTTAAGACTGTGATTGTAATTTTAAAATGGCAGTACAAGCTATTGCAATGAATCTCCTCAAATTTTATCACCTTTTAACTGAACACACCGACTCCAATGGTGTTTCCCCCTTTTAGAAGAATTCCTGGAAAATTTCTTTTATAAGGGTGCTAGGAACCTTGTCCATATTTGCCTTGATTCGTGTTAACCAATGTTTTCATGATAACCCATGAATTGTCACCCGTAATAACTATTTAACAAATCTGGGTAATTTTCGGCACAATTAGGTAGTTCTTGGGATGCTTGAAATCTTTCTTTCTGTTCAAATCTTCAGTTAAAATGACTGAACCGTGCAAACTTAAACTAAGGTGAATCGGGTGCAATGTTTTTGTTGATTTTTAAATTGGAAGGTCTGCCAGACCTAATCGGTCGTCATTGATTGATTCACAGTTATTGTTAAATCTTTTGAACTAGATAAAAATATTTGATCGGTTCAGACGTTTGTCTTCGAATGCTGTTTTCAAGAGGTCATATGTCTCCGAAGCTGATTTTCCGGATTTAAAACAAAATTTTACGCAAACTCTATGTCTCATTTTTGACCCATCCGTAGTATTGTGTAGACGGGCCATATAGTCTGATGCATGCTGTGTGTTTGTTTATTAGTCCGCCCGAAGACTTCCTAAGGTCCGATCTTAACCAAATTTGGTATGTAGGCTCCCTGGGTAACCCTAAGGTACCAAAAGGTGTCAGCAAGGGTGCATTCTGGTTTTTTGGCCTGGAGGAGGATCTTACCAATACGTAGAGCAAGCATAGCTTATATGGGTATTTTTGAAATCCTAGTGACGAGAGAAACTTGTTGGAATAGGTTTTAAGCCATTTTGGATAAGTCAGAGGATACCAATCACGGACCGGGCCAAAGTTGCCGATGTATATTGCTACTTTTCCTGTTATTATATCCTTTATCGAAATCGATAAATCCGCCTTGAAATGAAAACATGTATTGATTTACCAGACTCACTGCCGAACAAATACAATGCGATGTTATTTTTAGACGTAGGACAAAACATGTGGTTATTTTCGCATGTGCAGAAAAACCAATCCCCTTGTATTGAGCAGTGGTGGTTCCTGTCTTAAAACTTTCCAATCAGACTTCTTACATCTCTTCCCTCACCACACACTTGTGAGACCAATCGGAGAGACTTTGAACACCTTGGCAAAACCTTCAATTGAAATGCTGTTCAGACCTGTCACATTCACTTTAATTAATGAAACATCCTTAAAATGCTTCCCCTTAAGGGCTGTTTTGAATTTGAGGAAGAGCATGAAAGCCGCTGGTGCAGGCGAATATAGGATATGTTCGAAGACCTTAACCCCTCTTATGGTCAAAAACCGATGCAAAAAAATTCTGCTATGGGCTGTTGCATTGTCTTACAGTAAGACACTAATCACCGGACTCGTGAACTTCGGCTCGGATACAAAGAATTCTTGCGAGAAGACACTTTAGGATTTCCACAAAGAATGCATTTGTCAACGTCTGCCCATGAGAATGAATCGCCGATGGTTTTACCATTTTTAGAACCAACGTTAATTGCATCTCGTTACTTCATATTGTAAACGATTACAGCACTTTAAAAAGACACTGACGCGGTCATGCAGACACAAGTCAGTGCTGCCAATGGCTAAAAAACAAATATGGGAAATAGAGGAAGCTTCAGTCTACTTAGCTCCATAGTTGTCCAAGCGATTACTCGACTTGTTTCTTCTACAAAAAATCAGTCCTGGAACTTACTGATCTAAGGTTATATCTATAAAATCCATACAATAATGAATAATAACAACGCAAACAGCCTTTGGCGTTTATGGAGCATTGGTTGTGAGAATCCTTCCTAATGTTTTAGTTTTCAGTCACCATATAAAACATAACTTTACTGTGTGACATCTTGTAGTTTTTATCACTATGATCAAAACAATATCTGAAAATATAGCTGAATTTATTAATATTATAAGATTTCATCTTATTTAGTTAGAGAGCTCCCCGCGGTTAATTTTACCTCATTTAGTATAATGCTAGAATTAGTATTTTTGGATAGAAATAAAATATTCACACCAGAACGGACCTGGCAGTCAAGAAAAACAATTTGACATGGGTTTTAATCTTCGAGGGCTGTTTGATATACTCAAAAGTTGTGATTTGTTTTTTGACATTTGTATTTTCCCCCATCAATTAGCATATTTCACACAGGAGTGACATTTTAAAATTGGTGAGAATTCATTAAAAAATGTGATAACCCAGAAATGAGCACCTTGAAGATGGTGAGCGTCTCTTCTGAATGAATAGTCATTATCTTAATTGCCATTACCGATTTACTCCACTGACTAGGATATCGGCAAACCTACAGACATTGTTTACTTTGAATTAAAAAAAGCAATCGACAAGATCCCACTAAATTGCTTAATATACAAGATGGAACACTTCAAAATAAGAGGTTTTATCGACTGGATCACTGACTTTTTAATTGGACATAACTTCTCAGCGGAAATTAATACTGCATGAATATGACCGAAGGAATGTAGCAAGCGGAGTACTACAAGGTGCAGTCAAGGTACCTATATTGTTCAAAGTCTTCCTCACCATCTCTGTAGTGTTATTACATCGAAAGTCAGCTTCTTTGCTGATGACGCAAGTTGTTCTGTGGCCCTCTGATGTTTATTTACCTTAACTTCAAAAAAAAGTCAATCGTCAGGGTCCCATTAAATTGCTTAATATACAAGATGGAACACTTCAGAATAAGAAGAGGACTTCTGATGAACTGCATCACTGACTTTTTAATCAACCCTTCGGTGGCTCTTGCAACTCTAGACTAACATTGACAACATCTCTAAATGGTCACAACAATGCCTGCTCACTTTAATAAAGATAGATGTTCAGATCTCTACTATGGTAGAAATAATCTAAAGTTGAACTGCCATTTATATAATACATCACTGGGTTCGGTTAAACTCCAGAAGGACCTGGATTAACAATATCAGTAGAGCTCAAATGAGAGCTTCACATACAGCCATTGCAAACAGAGAAAACTTCGTAGTACATCATCTGCAAAGCATTTCACTACTTAAGTCTCAATTTTTTCTGGAAAATTAACAAGACGTATGTGAGACCACTGATATGATTGTCAAATTTAGAGCCCCTATTTCTTTAGCTCTGAGATTATAGATCTCTTTGAGTAAGTACAAACGGAGCTGCCATGGAGTTCACCAACCAGAGTCAGGACCATCATAATACATTTTTTTTACCCTTCTGGGGGGTGAGCTGTGGACTCTGGACTAGCTCTGATAGGTTTATAACAACTGTCTTGCCACATGTGAGCGTGCACCTTACCACCCATTCACTCCCCCTTTGAAGCCATATAATTTGAGATGTGGAAATTGCAGTTTTAGATATTTTTTCCAGAAAGGAGCTAATTATTTTCCTGGAGAGACCAAGATCCTTAAATAGGTGAAATAGAGATTTGGCTGGAAGGCCACGAGCGAGATTTATATCTGGACAGAGGGCTGTGCATCCAAGACTTTTAGGATAATGATACTGTTTAGAAACCGAGTCAACCTCTAGAATCCAATCTGAAAGATACAAAATAGCGCAACCTGTATGCTGATCAAAATAAAAAGACTGGGCTACGCGGCAAGGCTAAAAATTCTCAGACTGTCCTCACTCAAAGTGAGTGTCCTCACTCGAAGTGAGATGGGACAGGTGACCTGATCAAAACGTTAAATAACTAGCCATTACGACGTTGCATCGAATGTTTTGTCGATATACCAGAAGAACACCAACACTCACCTCAGCGGACATTTTAGCACTTCCTTTAAAACTGAATAGTGAAGATATGGAACAGTTTGCCATAAGTTCAACTATTGTAAATCAATTTTAAAACAGATTCGATAAATATTTGTACAATCAGCGAAATACAGATTTGGGCTCATCAACTTGAGCTGCCTGCCCAATAACTAATTTCATAACATTTGGTATTAAGGCTTGGAGATCAAGAAACAGTAGTCAGAATCGAAATAGGCTTTTGAGTTACAGCCTCATCTGTAGCAGTTTTATTCTCTAGACTTGGCCCATAGGACCATCATTTATTGACACCAAACCAAATCCTTTTAAATGGTTAGGTTGGGGAAATAAATATTTAAACAATATAGAGATTGTGGCTGCTTTAAATCAAGCAACCTTCATATACTATATTAAATAGACCATAGCTGTCACTTTAATAGTTACTGAAATGTAGCAAATACCAAATATTAAAATTCGATGTGTTTGTTTCCACCTGAAAACACTATGGCTAGCCTTATACAAATTTTGGTAAGATTGCATACGATGAGCTCTCATACTATTACTGTTTATACTCAATGGAAAATTTATTTCTGTAGCCATCGTTAAGTTTCCATTTTATGTCAATTATTTATTTATTTATCAGTAACAACAAATTATAATTCTTTTAGTGTTACTAACGTTGGTGGTGGGACATTTGAAATAACTATTCAAAACACAAGTAATGTTTTCTTTGCAAATGAGTAGGTAATGCAGAGTAATCGTGTTTTGAAAATTTTGTACGATCTCAGTCCCTCAAGTTTTGTTCTCCATTGGCTGGAAAAGATAAGTGTAAGGTTAACTCGACAGAAATGGAGTAACTCCCGCGGAATCCGACGGGGGTCACGTTCGAGATCGCCTTCATCCCGGGACGGACACTCACCGGCCAGCGGGATAGACACACCTGCTCAGGTGGGTTTACACCCAACGCTGCCAGTCTTCCCCATCCATCATCCGTCATCTCGCTTGTCACCCTCGCATACCATACATGGCCCTTGCGTGATAAATATGAGATATTCTAAAAGAGTGAGATATGTCGTAGAGAAGCTGACATACAACACAATGAAAAGTGTTAAAAAATACATTTGTCGCCCTACTTTAGAAATTATTGTAAAAAAAAATATTTTCTTTTTTGTTTTAAAATTTCACTTTTATTCATTTTTATAGCCAAAATTCAAACAATAAATTATAATTATTTGACACACTAATGTAAAGTTGACTTTCATCTTTATGTTAAGTAAAAGGTAACATTACAGTATTTTTTACTAAAATACTTAAAAACATTACTTCAATAAATATTTAGAAACATTTTTCGAGTATTAGCTTGTGTTTTATTGAAACCATCATAGCAATATAATTTGACTTAGGATCATTGATGAACGGGTTTTAAATCTCTGAGACCGAGGCGCACTCTCGACTTCTTTTTTGCTAATATGAAATGGTTATGTCCAGTAAACGAATACAGTAAATCTAATAGAGGTGTAGTTTTGACATGTTTTTAATTGGTGGTAGAGAAACTATCGTACAATGCATTGATGTATTTAAAACTACTGTTGTCACCCTACTTTAGAAAGTTAGAGCAAAAATAATGAAAAAAATCGTTTTTTTAATACTTTTATACATTTTTTATAGCCACAATTCAATCGTTTAAAATGTATAGACACAGTAATGTATAGAGAATACTTTATAATAGTTTGATAAGTATATCGTTATATTCATAGTAGTTTGAAAAATATTTAATGGTAATTAACGTGACACTTACGTAAAAACTAATAAAACATTTTTTTTCCAACATACATGTCAAAACCTTATAAATTTGAAACGAAAGAAAATCGACCTACAATCGTAAGTTTTTTGTCGATGGATTTTGACATAGTTTATGCGACAGAGTTTGTACACTTTTGGAACGAACATACTGTATTGACATGTAAAATGTTATTTTAACTTAAATACCCACAGCAATTTATGTTATGCTTGTACAAGGAGAACAACTATATGATACCGTTTTCTAGGGGGCAAACATTTTAAACAAAGTAAGAATGTCATCCATGTTCAATAGAAGAAATATCTTACAAAAAGATACATTTAATCAGTGGAGACAAAAATATTATTAAAAAGAAAAGGAGAGGGAGTCAACATGGCGAGGCGTCAAAAAGATGAATAACATATTTATTTTATTCTGCATGAAAAAAATATATTGAAAATAAAATCAAAAACAAACATATCTTATCCAATTTTAATATTTCATATTTATCATTGAGAACTTGTTATATCTAACTATCATTTATTTGGATTCATCCGTAATATTTTATCTGAACAACTGTTTGGTTTAATAAGATGTAACAAGTGCAGTTGATTGCTCCAAAATTTTATTTAGAAATTCATCCGCTTTCAATGTTACTTTATAAGAATGCATGGGACATAATAATTGTGAAAATTCAACGAAAATTCTTCCTATTTTATTTTGATACTCTTCTCTCGATGTTTACTCTGCATTATTCATTCATTAAATCATCAGCTTGCGTGTATGAAATAAGTCATTTTATTTTTCAGTTAATTCTATTAAATTTACTTAGTTTTTAAGGCAATCCCGAAACTCCTTCACTGATTCTTGCATGCGTTTCCTATGTTAAAATCCTTTATTTGTGACGTTATAAATGTCAAAAATTATGCCTTTCCCTGATATCGTGTATATTTCTGAAAATATGTGTGCAGAATATAGGCTTATTCGAGGTATTTTAATACAGCGAGAACCATACAGGAGTTGTGAAGTTTTTTAATATTATAATGTGTTGTAAATTAGCATGATTTGTTTGATGTTTCCGTTGCAGTTGATTTGTGAGAATACATTTATTTATTTCACAGTTATTTTTTACAAATGCTTCAGTTATTTATAATTGACGGTTGTCTCTTATAAGAAATTGTGCAGTTATGTTAGGTAATAAAAATAACACTATATAACCTCAAAATTGGAATAAGAGACAGCCGCCTTTGCACTTTCAATTTTATTTTTATACTTATAAGCATAGCGACAATTTCATTTTGCTGGAGAATCTGGCAGTTTTGCAAACTGTATTTATGGGAGAATGGGGGTTCAAGTCGAAAGAGCAACAGTGTCATTTTTTATTTAATATTTTGTAATCTTTTCGGTCATATTTAGTTAATTATTTAGGTTACATCCCATTGAAATCGAAGACTTGCGGTTGTTCAACATTTTAAATAAGACAAAAATGGATTTTATTGCATGAATTTTGAAGTACTGACATTTTGGCATTGCTACAACCGTCGTTGTCTATGGTAACTGGAGTACGGTCAGGTATCATCCGCTGTTCTGCGGGTAGATGTCATACTGCTGCTATTATTACGCGGATTTTAGCGCTGTGGAAGGGGTGGACGGTGCGAATTTTAAAATTCCACTATGCACACAACACTCACTATATCTCTCACTCTTGAGAACATTTTATAAAGAGGGTTTCACATAGTAGAGAGTTGTAACCTTGAGTGACTTTCTCTATTGAAGTTTGGGGTTCTTATTTCTATGGCTTCATAGGTCATGTGGGGGAAATAGATTGTTCTTTGGATAGCACAATGGGGTTTTAGAACTGCGCCCAGTGGTTCGTTTTGAGGATTTTCTTGCTGAACGATATTAACAACTTTCAACCATCAGTTGAGTCGCTATGGTTCGTTTTGTTTGTCCAATGTAAGCTAACCCACAGCAGCGTTCGGTCTTATTATACACACGCGGTGTGTGCAGTGGTATTACATTCTTTACAGGTTTTAGAGATCGATCTATACTTTGGGGTCGGTTTGAAGATTGTTTTTATATTGATTTTGTTCAGCATCCTATTTTTTCGATCCGCCACGCCTTGACGTATGATAAGAATTCTCATGATCTGATCGGTTTCTGGGTTTCTGCATGTGTCATGATATTTTTTGTATCGCATAGGTCACCAAGAAAACAGTCTCGCTTCACGAGCGACTCACTGAATGTAAATGGTAGAAATAATGGTGTGAGCTGACAAGCAAATGTCTGTCCGTATATGTGGGTTTTCGATACACCGTATATTCAAGCAAATTGTCACTTTTTATGACCAAAAAAAGCAAGTGAGGTGCTTCAAATTTCACTCAGTAAATCCATTTTTGTGTTATTTACAATTCCATTGCTTTTGTCTGAACATAAGTAGTTGATTTGTCTAATTAAATGTGCTAATTTGCAGACATGTACTTTGTTGTTAGCTGCTGCACTTTGTTTTCTTTGGTAATGAAATACTCATGTTCATATTCACGAAATATTAATTTACTGGACTTTGCATCTTTACTCCACTACTGAATATTTTCTTCCCTATATGACTATAACTCTATTGGCAGCTAGATTGAAGGGTTGACTGTTTGTTCATCAAATTTTCAGCCATGGCCCTTCCTTCGTTTATCTTTCCCTGAAGCATAAGCTGGAGTAAGTCTTATCTTTCAACATCCCCCATTGTTTTACTAAAGTATTGTTACCTTTTGCTTTTTAATGATGTTTGAGGAGAGGTTCACCTTGATTGTCATCCTTTCCTGAAAGGCTTTGAAAATGTGTTGTCTTCATTATAGGTGTAAAGTTCTGTCATAAAGCTGTGAACGTCTCAAAAGATTCTAGGTTTTTATCTGTAGTTTCTGGGGAGGCTCCAGATGTTTTTCATGACCTGGCAGAAACCAAATCTGCATTTTTGTTGTTGACGATGATAAAACGACAAATGCAAACTTAAATTATGCAAGACATGAAAGACATGGAAATGTCATCACAAGACATGGAAGGAAATCTCAAACCCATATTCATACCCCTCACTGAACGCAAATGGTATCTAATACCCCATATTGTAAGGCAATTTTATGACTAACTTTTTTTTTGCATTATTTAGAAAAATCATTGGGTGCGTACAACGCTGCCATTCAAGGAATAGCCTGCCTTATAAATACAAAGCTAAAAATGTAAAAAGAACTATTAGAGTTATGTAGTTGTATTATGACAATAATAATTATACTACCTGTCAGATTGCTAAACTGTAGACATACATTTTTATTCAATTTGAGTCAAGAGTTGTGTAGTGGGCAGCAAGTGATAGTTTTTTTTAAATAAGTCTTTAATTATTATATCAATAATGCAATGACTTAAAATTGTCATACTTGTACAGTGCAGATGAAATATGAACTGGTGCGTTTGGGATTACAAAGCGATGAAACGATCAGAAAATCCCAAGCTGTTCTGATCATTTAAATTTTTAAATAATATTGCCATACCTTTCGCGGAGACACTTTGGGGACTGCTGTCTCTAGGCTTACTTGGATCGCATAATCTTAATCGTTTAGAATTGACGAAGTCCATACAAAGCAAAGTGAATAAAATATTAATTGATCAGATTGATGTATTTAAACTACATCTACGGCTAAGGATCCAAACAAAGCACATACGATAAAAAATAACAAAATGGCATTTTGACACCATAATACTTATTTTTTTTCCTAGTATTTTGGCAGAATGGCGATGTATCCTGAATCCTGCAAGTATATTATTCCAAATTATATGAAATGCATAATAATACGTTTTATTTGCAGTTAATAAATAAAGAAAAAAAAAACAATGAAAAAAACCATGTACCTTACGATTGTTACTCATTTAATAATAAAAACAAAGGCTACATGATCTCACTACAAACACTGCAAATTAGGCGAATTCTCAGACAAAAACCTTGATATTAAGATGTCCCCACATCGATAATATGAAAAAAAAAAATAAACAAATAATAATATAAGAACATTTAAGTAATACACAAATAAATAGATACATGAAGAAAGAATGGGGGAATACATTAATTAGTCATCATTTTAAAAAACTGTCTTAAATTATTTTGAAAACTGGTAACGATAGTGTACGTAAATCAGCTCCCAGTTGATTCCTTACAGTAACTGAACAGTAAGAGAAACTTCCCTGGAAGCTAGACTTTGTATGCTTGGGAACGATGGTAAGATGACTACTCGCTCTTGTAAGATATGAAATAGGAATTTGTATTTATGGTTCATAAAAAACACAACCGTATTTCTGTCTTTTTTACCACTCCTGAAAAGAAGCCTTTTATAATATGTCATTATGGTCCTTAGTACTCGATATGCAGGTGCGAATAGGTCAAGCGTAATCCCTACCACGCCATTTCATTTTACATCACATATGTATGTGCGGTGTGTGTTATAGTGCTACTTATTCATTTACTCCCTAACGTAACGAATGACACTTGAGCCCTTTTGGCTTGGAAATTTCGATCGAGTCATGAACAGTTTGATAAGCTTCCGATTCAATCGGCAATCGAAGAGCATTTCGGTGGTTAATTGTGCGTTTTGTTGCCGGGGGGGTTTGGGCAAAGCAGGCCGACGCAGGCGACGCGTCTTCCGGGAAGTACTGCACGGTTTGCGGCATCCTTTGTATGACCACAACGGCCCACGATGCGCACAACCTCTGTCAGACCTGCTACAACCACTTGAGGTCTGTTTCATTGCAATATTACTGTACCGTACCGTAGATCAACCATAGTTTTTTTTATTATACCATTATTTCTATTTTCGTCGCTGACGAGCACTTCATTTAGAATTTTGCAATATTTTTAATTTTGCCTCATTGACAATATTAATAAAAGTCCCTGTGCCTTGAGTTATTATTAGTTCAGTAAACGGGGTGGAAAGTACCTTGCGCAAAATTTGGGTCTTTGTTTCATTTAATAAAGGTGCATCGCAACGTTTCATATTTTTCCGATAGTTTTAGGGTATATTAGAATTTGTATTTGATTTGAAAAGAATTATGAAAAACTGACTTTCCTCGAACTTAATTTCGTGCACTGAAGCTAATTTCCTGTAGATTTGTATAGTACTCAATAAATACTCAATAGTATTAAGTGTTAAAACTTATTGGACAAGAAACGTTTCGAATCACCTAACTACAAAATATAAACATTATTGTTCTTTTTTCAAACAAAAATTAAATAAATTAATCGCCTAAACATTATCCCTCCAGAAGCACTGCAGCTGTGTTTACACATATTGCCCTAATAGAGTAAAATTAAAGTTCCTTATGGACCTGCAGCCTAAATAATCCACTCTTGGGGTAATCGGGGTTCATACGCTCATTCCCACAAACATTGTATATTAGGTAGTACTTCCAAAAAGACATTTTGGTTTATCAAGACTGCTTTTTATTACTTTCCGCCCTGCGCTGAAAATTTACTTTTTGGATTATTTAGTTTCTCGATTATTCTACTCGGACTACAATAATTTTCTAATCGGACATTACATGAAACGCAACCGTTTCCACATTGATAGAATGGGAAACGACTCAAAAAATATTTTTGCACGTCGACAAGTTATTTCTTTTTTCCCGCAATGGTAGATGTGGTCGGTCTCTCTCTACTTTGTTTTGAAAACATGTATTTTTTCAGCCCAAGTTTCTATAGCGGACTGAACACACCTTTGTATCCGCCATATTACCAAAGATAAAATAACATTACTAGCATAAAGATTCCTCACTTCGTATTAAAGTTGTCATCGAGCATATTGCATTAAAATATTAGGTTTATTGTGATCGTAAAGTTTATGCGCAGTGAGCTAAATAACTATGCCCGCACTGGATGATGCCTAATTTACGCAAAATAGGCAGTATGCCTAGCAAAATACGTATGGATTCTACCAGCCAGCCCTGTTCATGACGATACAACTACGTTCTTCCTCCTCGCAACCGCATTTACATATTCCTCTCTTTTGGATGTTTTTGCAACTTGGTTTGGAGTGAGGTGCCCTGATAACCACCAGTCACATTATTACTTGTTCATTCCGTTGTATGTAGATATTTAACTGTCTTCAATTGATTAACTCTCCATATTGATCTGCCTTCAGTTTTTGTTGTTCTCTGCCACTCTTCCTGATTCATAGTATGCCCTTACTACACACCTCCATGTCTGAAATCTCTACTGTAGAAGCTTGGTGCTTCTCAGCTTTCATCTCTGCGGTTTATCATAGTCTCCGATATCCGCTCTCCTGATGTTGTCGTCCAATTATATTGTTTCGCAAGCAATATTGAAACGCTCTTTGGGCAACTAATATTCTAAACTTCGACTGAATCCAAGAAGGGAATAGATCTTGGAATACAGTACATATTTTAGCTTACGATGATGCTAAAATGCGGTGTTAACCGATTACCTTGGCTACCCGCAATTAGTTCTATTTTAGAGCCATTGTGGCTGGCTATTTATTTGTGACATGCGTTCTAGTGCTATGTGGCATTCCTTGGTTAGTTTTGCAGACAGATTTTTATTTTTTAGTGAAAGCAGCCGTGATCGGCTATCCGAATATAATATAATTTGCTTACCTTGTGTTTTCTTGCCTACTTTCATCCTCGCCTGCTGCCGTTTAATTGTTTCCGCTTGGAAGTATGACAATCCCTTACTTATGCCACACTGAAAGTTTCTGAATTCTGATTAAGTAAAACACTTATAATATTTGTATTGTATTTACTGATTTCCAAATTATTCTTCCTGACAACTTATACACTTTTTCATTCTTTGAAACCATTGGGAAAAGCAGTTGGCCCATTCTTCTTTAAAGGTCTCCTCAATGGCTTCTCGGAATGTTATCACCGCCGCTTCTGGGGCCGTGAACTGTATACCTCGAAGTTTATCCTTAATGTTTGGAAACGCAAGTTACGGACTGTATAGGGGATGCGTCATCAGTTCCACGTTTGATGTCTTCAAAAACGCTGTTGTCATCTTAGCAGAATGGGCGGATACATTATCGTGATGGAGGACTACTCTGTGTGCGAGGACGCTTTTCACGAACTTTTTCTAAAACACTGGGCAAGCAAATGTTAACTTACCCATCTGCAGTGACTATTGATTTTCAAGTGAAATTGTCGTGGAAAGTCGTCTCTAATGTAATGTGTCGTGTAATGTCACATAGTGCCGTCTTGTTAAAAAAAGAAGCAACCATCATTTTACCGGTGCTTCGACCTTTCTTGACTTTCATTGGCAAATCCTCCAAAGGAAAGACCCACTCCGCCGATTGACTTTTTCTTTCTGGTTCATAATACTACACTTAGTTTTGGTCTCCTGTTACGATATCATAAACTGCTAATGATTTCCGTCGTATTTTTTTTATCATTTTATCACACCACTCTACATGCTGCCATTTTGTGAATTTACGTTGTTAACTCACGCTGTATCCATCTCGAACTAAACTTCCGAACTTTCAGGTGTACTTGCAACATATTTTGCACTTGGTTAATGCCAATATTCAATGTTATACGAGTTTGCCGACTGGTAATTTTTTTATGCGATTGAATTAGTTCTCGTACAGCATTAATGTTAGTTTCTGTTACCGCTGTTGCTGGCCGGTCTTCGCTTGATTCGTCTCGGGGATATATGTCCATATTTTTTAAATTCATTATGCCAGAAGTACACAGAGCTATGAGACAGGGGCTTTATTAACAAAAGCTAATTGACGTCTTTCAACTTTCTTGTTGACTTAAACCACAGTGAAAATTGTAATAAACCATACATCGAAAATTTTCTCGACAAATCCATCGTTAGGTAAACACGCATTGTGAAGATGGTGCCACAAAGAAAATCAAATGACAGACGTAACAAATTAAATGTAATCTACAGCCAAAGAGTTCCATTTTCAAAAATAGGAATTACTTTTTTAAAATCTTTAATCCAATTGGCCAGTTTGAGAAACTTTCAGTGTAGCCCATGTATAATAAACCCTACTGTGAAGTCTGTGTGTGTTGTGTCATTGCATCCGATCGACAGAATTCGAATGCAATTCTATTGAATTTATCTCAACGGAAAACGGTGGTCCAGACAGTAATTCCAGACTGGAACCTTCCAATGTAAGTTCAGGCGACCTAACCACTCTGCCACCGGGCTGAACAATTGAAATTGTATATCATTTTCTATTAGATTACTTGTCCATGATTACATAGATCGGTGTCCGAATAATCGAAAAACTAAATGTGAAATGGCAATGTAGACAGTAGGGAAGTATGTAGAATAGCATAGAGAGCAGAGTGTGAGCGGTTATCGATATGCAGGCGGACTGGGCAGCTACGACCCGTAGGGGGCTGCGGATCGACCGGTCGTAGACAGCAGCGCTTCAAGCACCGACTGCCCCGCGGCATCTACATCAACCAGGACGACTTGTTTGGAGTAGCGGGCAGCGTACCGTCCCCACAAGCCAACGAACGGCCTACGCCCGGAGAGACCATGCTGCTGGTGATGGATCGCGAGATCGTCTCCTTGAAGAGACAAGTAAGATGTTGCCCCGCAATTCCGACTTCATGAGGAAGATCCCCGTATGGTTTACAAATTTAATTTTGAAAAATACAGAAAATCGATAAACTTTTTATTGGCGTTTTGATTATTGTGAGATGCTAGATCCCTCTGCAAAGCATTCAGATGCATTTCAGACAATTTCCTTACTGTTTCTCGCATATGTCTGGTCACACATGAAATTGAATCCGAATCTGAGAGAGACAGTTAGTTGTAGAGAAAGACAAAGAGAGAGAGAGAGTGAGAGTGAGAGTGAGATAGACTTTATCTCTTCGCTATAACATATTCCATAGTCCCATGTCACCTGCTTATATTTATCAAGTCGTTATGTGCCTCTCCGATTTAGTCAGAATAACACAATCTATTCCAAAAAATCAATCGTCTTCTTATTCACGGTCCTTACTGTCCATGCAGATGTACGGACTTCACTTAAGTAGCACTACATTGTTATTCACTTTCAAGCAGTTAGTCATTAAAGAAACATTATTTCTCTCAAAAAACCTAGTTCTTTTCAGCTTATCCTGTATTCATTTTCCTTCCTACAGATATTGCTTTTGCCTTTTGTTTTTATGTTTCGCCATCATTGCTATCATACTTAGATCTTTAGGTTAGTTAGCAATGGTTGACTGGAAGATATAGTGAGAAGTCCACCACCTAAAGACTTAAATTGATCAATCAATCAATCAATGGTGCGTTCATACTACGCTTTCGTCACACTCATCAGAGCTGAATTATTCAGCTCGTGTGCGCCTAACCTAAATCTGCGCCTAAATTACAGTGGGAGTTGCCTCAATGCAACTTCCTGGTGGTTGATGTATTTTGTGCCTATTTTTCCCTATTGTTTGTTACCTAGTCCTGCGTTCTACAAATTCTAGCATCGTGGGAACAATTTCTTCAATGGCACTTGGGTCCAGTATGATAATGATTATAGTCTGTATTGCACTAGTTGAATAATGCAGTGATTACACATATCATGCTCTCATACATTTTACAAATGCTCCGCAGTATCTTTATGGCACAATATGAACCAAAATTCAATCGGTCCCGCTGCAGGACTCCTGACCTACAACTCTCGCTACTAGTCGATTTGAGAGACAAGTTGCAAAGTTGGATCAGTACACATCCGCCATAGGAACTTTCTTTCAGCTGATTCTTCAGCTTCACAGCCTATGTCTGCGGTTTGATCCACTAGCCCCAATGTGTGAAGTGTGTTCCGCTGCTTTCTATCGGTTGTCCCTGGAATGTTTAGACAGTATCTGGTTGCCCTGTGTAGGTCGCTTGCCTTAGGTTTGTTTGCTTCTACCTGTCTTTATAATGCTTTTTAGGATTTTATATGGTTTTATCGGCTCAGGCTCAATTAATTGCCGAATTAGCTGATTCCTAATTCGCTTCCTCATTATATCTTACTCCATTATGTCTTTCACCTATGTAAGGCTTATTCTGTTATCCTTTGAGATTGTTTCGATGGTGTGGCATACATTGTGATGTTTGCCTGTGGCTCTTGTTGCTTGCTGCTTTCTCACTAGCCATTGTCCATGGCTTATTATTACCTTGTTGCTTGCTGCTTTCTCACTAGCCATTGTCCATGGCTTATTATTACCTTCTTCTGTATCTATCGAACATTGACCATCATATTGGATTACGTACATACAGTTTTATTGGCCGCCACTCAAACAACAATGTGGTAGATTTATGAAACCACTCCCATAGATTACAGAGCCATAATGTTCTTTTTCGT
Organism: Micropterix facetella; assembly: GCA_027564375.1. Lineage (NCBI taxonomy): Eukaryota > Metazoa > Arthropoda > Insecta > Lepidoptera > Micropterigidae > Micropterix > Micropterix facetella. Next base: position 10,516,945 of record JAOPUG010000042.1, on the reverse strand, counting down.
TCCGAGCCTCTGCTGGCTATTTTCCGTTACAAATGATTCCGTGTAGTTTGGGCCTGATAGCGATTTTTGTCAACTCGGTTGACCCAACTCACGGGGAGCAACTCCTATCCGGGAGTCTACGAAGAAGGATCAACCTGGTGAACCCGCTGTGCGTCTGATCTGAAGGCGGAACCTCGGGCAGAACTGTGCGGCTGACGCACTGGTCGGTTTACTAGCCATGTTGCTCAGTCGGCAGAGACCCGGAGGGGTCTGGGAATGTATTTTCCCTAAGATGCAGGGGTTGATTTTGACCTGATGTCACCTATCCTTAGAAACGACCCGTTGGCCACCCAATCACGGGCGGTAGCCGGTAAAGGACAGCATTGTGTTCGCGATATTTCCAAGTTACGGAATACCGCGTTATTACATATTCCGCCCAATAGATTTCGAACTTGCGACCAGACGAGAGGTCAGAGATATCTGACCACATCTGGAAGTGAGGCAGCGAAGTGCCCCACTGGGCTTGAACATTTCCAGTGCCTTGCTGTGAGGAGTTAGACTCTCGCGGGCAGTGGCATAGTTGGATATGTGGATATGTATTGTCCAAATTCTTTACGCTCATATCGGGGTGATATAATGATAAAGTTCGTTGAAACGCCTCGCTGTGGCGGGTTCGCCTGTAGCTTGGTCTTATCCAACGTCACTGGCTATTTTTTCTTGAAATATTAGATGCTTATACTGTATTTCTCGGGATGAGGTATGACATGAGTGAAATATTCAAGTTTTCGGATCGCTGTTGACCTCGATATTTCTGTGTTCTGCTGAAACGCTTTAAGACATCTTTATTCCTGACTCTGTCAAACCAGCTTATACATAGTATCCTCCGATAGACCCACCTTCTAAGGCTTCAAGCTTTTCTTAAGTGTATATTGAGAATACATAGCGTCTTAGAAGTGTGAATTTAGGCTTTCGCATACCCTTATCATCTTACAGAATACTTCTGCATTTTTCAGTGTGGTAAGCTGTAACAAGCACTTTACTGCCTATCATGTATTTGATCTTTGTGATGTTCAGCTTAACCCATATTGGTCACATACTTTTGTAACATTGTCAATGAGAAGCTAGAGTTCTTCCACGCTGCTGATAACTAGTAAAGGATCATCTGTTCTACGTAAGCGGGATGATAAGTATTTGGCCTAGACTACTTATAAAGATCGAATGTTTAAAAAAATCTCCCAGATTTAATATAAAAAAGAGGTTCCTAACTTTCATTTTTCTAATTTTGCACTCAATGGAGAGTGTAGTTTTTTTTGCAAGTTGTCATTTAAATAATTCTTTTGTTGATTTCTTTTTCCAAAATGCGTGATAAAATTTCTTCCTATGAAGGGTTTGATAGGAGCAGATATTTTTGAAGAGCTGATTTTTTTTTGGGTGAAAGTACTCTCTCTTATGCCACAGTCATGAATAGGGAGGCTGTGTTTAACCATACAAATGTCCAAGATGAACCCTGATCTAGATGTCTAAAAAGTGTCATGACTTCAGAAATGATCTCCAAAGCAGATCTTGGCAGATCGACGGTTGAAATTATCTGAAATAGCTGACAGTGTAGACATCTCTAAAGAAATAGATACATCACATCCGAGTGAAGAATTGCATATGAAAAAGCTTACTGCCGTGTTTGCTTACACGCGATAAAAAAATAATTTCAATACAAATTTCTCAACACTGTTTGGACTGATTTAAGAATAATAGAGCGGATTTTTGTGGTAATTTCTGAAACAGCAATATGAAACATGGGTCCACCACTATATAATACACCAGTATCAAAAAAATTAAAACAATCGAAACAGTGGACAGAATCCGGGTGCTTGGCTCCAAAGAAAGCTGAAGCTGTGAACTCCGCTGGAAAAATTATGCAATCCGTCTTTTGTGATGCAAAGGAAATTTTGATGATAGATTACCTCCTGAAAGGTCTGACTATTACTGGTGAATACTTCGCTACAGGAATGTATTCAGTAAAAAAGATCAGGATTGATTCGAAAAAAATTATCTCACCAAGGCAACGAACGCAAGGGTTCACGTTAAAGCTACGGCGAAAATCAATGCATTACCCTACGATTTGTTGCCCCATCGGCCTTATTCGCCTGACCTAGCACCGTCAGACTTTCACCCGTTCCCTAAGTTCAAAATTTTGATATAGGTGGACAGGAATTAGAGACAAATGACATCTGCTTTAGAGAAGTATTGTGCAGGCCTTGAGGAATCTCATTTTATGAAGAACGTAATGGCTTTGCAGCATAGATGGCTAAATACATAGAGCCTAAAGGAGACTATGTCAAAAAATTAAAACAATATGGTTTAGCTAAACTGAGTATTTCATAGCTATACCAGGTACTTATCATCCCACCCTCGTTCCTAAATATTAGCATAGAATATATTACCGTCGGTCTGAACTGGCATAATGTTCACTGGTATAGTTCTCTGGTATAGTTCCCTGGTATACTAGTTCACTGGTATAGTATAGTTCACTGATACTGCATGTCTGCTCTTTTACATTTTACTCGCATTCATTCACTCATTCTGCTAGGTCTGCTACATATGTTTGGGTCCAGTATTATTCGGGCGCTGTGTCTGGTGTCAGACCAGGGGTCAGTACTTAAAGATTAATAAGAGCAATCCTTACTCTATTGGGCGTTGCCAACCATGAGAGCAATCGTTACTTTATTCAGCGACTCTGTATAAACTCTGCATATGTCGTATCATTACAAGTTTTTCAGCTAAAAGTGGCATCTCTCGGTGTACCTCTCATATTTTATTGTTTTTCCTATGCTGTCATCTGAAGTGAGCCAGTTTTCATATGTTATCCAGCTAAAGCACCATACGCACAGCTCACTCGACATCTCTTGATCCCTCTATGTAACACCAATACATACACATGTTGAACGTGTACATAGGTCTCGGGTCACAAGGGATGAAGCAGCCGCTCTTTTCGATACATCAACAATAATGATTATATCATTCATTGTGAGTAACTTCAGAGAACTCAACTAACACTTCTACGATTACTAAATCTGACGCTTCTTCAATGACCAATTTAAAAGGGTTTTTTAACCTAAGACTTTTAACCTTAAAGTTTAGGTTTTTTAACTTAATTTCAATGATTCGATTCCATACTTCCATACAGCAGAATAGACAAGACATCACAGTATCCTCTTGTCAAGTTTGAAGTTGAGGTCATGACTTCAATGTGATGTCATCAACGAGATGCCGTTTACTTCAAAGATGTATGCTACTTGTCTATCTTTTATGCCCGGTCTGCATGTGGATAAATATAGGTACATGCCGAATTTCAGTTAAAACTGTACAGAAGTTTTGGACCCAGATTTGATGCTGAGTTTCCTCTAATGTATTTAATAATTGTTGACTTTGGTGCATTACAATGATTTCAGTTCATCTCAAAAAAATACAGCGGCTAGCAATATTTATCAGTAAATAGAGATGTAAATTAATTTTGTTATTTATTTGAAATTTAGATTATAAGCTAGCAATACTATACGGGGATCTTTCTGCTAAGATAGAACGATATACTCATCTTGAATGCCAATTCTGAATTTGATAGTTACTTTATAAAGGAGATGGGTATATTGATAATGCATGATAATAACATAATATTTCGCTGCTGTTATACTCGATATTTACTTTAAGAATACTGAATATATTCTGCACACATGACGTACATTCTACAAGCTGAGGAGTTATCATTTGTTAAATATCAGTTTTCTTTAGTTTCAGAAATTGCCAATTTAAAAAAAATGGTATTTATAACCAAATTAGGCAATTTTGTAATGACTAGCGTGCTGGTCATAAATGTTTGAATGAAAGAGAAACCCTTTCCTCGCTCCTTGAACCTTTTCAGTTTTTTTAGTCTG
>JAOPUG010000042.1:10485571-10497094 GCA_027564375.1 Micropterix facetella | reverse complement strand
AATGTAATGTATTTTTTAAAATATAATTATTATTTTATTAGAAATAAGCATTTTTATTAGAAATAAAACATTTTTTAATTTATCTTATTCGTTTGGATTTGAGCAGATGTGTGAGGGGGGGCTCCAATTTCGTCTTCGCACCAGGGCCTTTGACTACCTAGCTACGTCACTGCCTCGGATCCGCATTAATTTTAGTGAGGAATTGCCGCTTACTTAAGGTAGAAGACCTCGTAAGCGACTTCGAACCCGCGACCAGACGGGAGGTTGGAGAAATCTGACCAAATCTGGCAGTAAGGGCGCGATGGATGCCACACTGGGCTTGAAAATTCCCAGCGAATCATTCCGGGGTTATATAACGAACAGAACATTGAAACGCTCCGGGGTGGCCGGGTTCGCCCATAGCAGTTGACAAACAACTATCCTTAGAAACGATACGTTGGCCTTCCGATCTCGGCTGGCAAGCCGAGTAAAGGGTGCCTCGTATCCGCGACATGTTCCGGTAAGGAATTGCCGCTTACATAATGTAGGAGGACACGCAAGCGACTTCGAGCCTGCTACCAGACGGGAGGTCGGAGAAATCCGACCACATCTATGAGCGAGGGCGCGAGGATGCCCCACTGGGCTTGAAAATTCCCAATGCCACGCGAAGAGGAGTTGGACTCTCACGGGCTGTGGCGGAGCTCGATACGTAGATTGTCTTCGTCCAAGTCCGTGCGTTCGTTTCAGGGCGACAAGACGATAATTTTCGTTATAACGCTCCGAGTTACCTTTAACATCTATCCTTAGAAACGGGTGGCGAGCCGAGTAAAGGTCGCTTCGGATAGGCGGAAAAATCGGTAAGAATTGATGCCTTTTAAATGTAGAAGCGGTGCAAGTGACTTCGAACCTGTAACCAGACGGGGTGGTGGTCGGAGAAATTTGACTATATCTGGGTGTGTGGGCGCGAGGGCCCCACTCCCAGATGTATCTAAATGTAAAATCTTCAGTCTAAGGTATTGCGATTATACCCAGCACCAGCCCTTCGTTTGTCTTTGAACCATGAGCAATGAAACACCATGTTTGAATATCTAGAATTTATTTTTTTATTTGTGATTTACCGTATTTACAAGTAATTTCTCTAAATAATTTGATTTGACCAGTAAATTTCTGTTAATACAATTAATAATGTAAGACAATAATAATAAATTGGAATGATTATAACGGAATCTAATTTTACTGCTATTTTTATTGAACAAAAAAAAATAACAAAATGAATATGTCGACTCGGAATTCGTTAAAATAAAAATTATTTCATTTTAGATTGTACGTATTCGTTAGGAGTTAAAAATAATTGTACAATACTTACATGGCTAGACATTATTTAATAATTTGTATTCACAATTGATTCGATTAATTATCAAATCAACATTCTTTCATTTGGAATATGTTTTAAATTAATTCATATCTATCATCTATTTAAATTAATTACAATAGTCAACACAATGCACGAAGAATACATAAACACCAAACAAACTTTTTACAGTTATAATTATTTAATCTTATAGGAGACTAGAATTTGATGGATTTTTATCCTTAAATAAGATAAGGAAATGTGGGTTTGGTGAGATTATGAGAGTTCACAACCATTTGCAAATGAAACAGGTTGGGTATATATAATACAGTAAACATCGTCGTTTTCATTGATTCGTAGTCTCAATAGTATTTTGATCCATGGATTACTTCAGAGGGTTGCAGTAAAAAATATAAATTCACATGACGTCACTAGTCCGTGGAGCAAAATGGATGAATGGTCTGGTTTTGATAGGGTTGAAATGAAAGTGTATTTATTTTAGTGTAATTTAAGAGAAAGAGTGGTGTCTAATCACGGCAGCGCGAAGTCATCGTGATGCTGCTGCGAATGAGCGTAGTAGTCCGCGGCGCCACCGTGGAGCAGAGATTATGTCTGGTATTGCAGCATCGGCGCTGCTAGGTTCGCGTGGTGTGAAGTGTTCATGCGGAGGGCGGATAGGCTCTTATTGTACCACTCGTCCTCCGCAGACATACCTGAAACAGAAGAGAGAACATGGTAAAGATAGTTGACCGCGTAATTGGTTGTTAATTTTTGGAAACATGAAGAAGTCACAAGGTGCCAAGTCGGAAAAATATGGAGGATGGATCACCTTCATACATTCGTTTGTTTGGCCGTGTGAGAAGATCTGACATTATCATGGTGGAAGATGTACTAAAAAATAACGCGCCACTTTGTTGGGTTCGGCTCATCAGACCCAAATGATCGATTGTTTGTTTGTTTGTTTGTTTGTTTCTACTCCTTATTATGAAAATTTACAATGGGCGGGTTTATTATATTAAGACAATCTCTTACAACCAACTATACTATGACGTATTTATATGTACCTATGTGTGTGTGTACCTACCATGTGTGTAAATGTGTGTCTTGTTATTCAATTTGATCGACAGAATTGAAATGCAATTCCCGAAAAATGGTAACCCGACCGGGAGTCGAACCCGGAGCCTTACAAAGTAAAATCAGGCGACCTAACCACTATGCCACCGGGGCCGTGTTTCAGGGTGGTAGCTGTAAATATTCGTATCTTCACCTGTTACTATCTTTCACACAAATTTGATGCCATTTCGTTGAATCTGCTAAGCGTGGCACTGCACCAAGTAACGCGTCCTGTTGTTTGAGCTTCATTCAAATTGTATGAGATCCTCTGTGAGCACAGCTTTCTCACAGCCAAATATTTGTGTAGAATTGAATTGAATGTCTAAGGATGCCCGAATCTCATGGTTATCGGTTTCGATCATAAGGCGCATAGCATCGATATTTTTGTTGTTTACAGCGGTTTGGACGGGCGACCTTCGCGAAATTCGTGACTGAAATTGACACGAGCGTGTTTATCCGCAGTTGTGATTTGCAGTACGCCGGGGAAATGCCTCGGGCGGCCCTTAAGCGGATATGCAACTAAGACGGCGGGTGGTAAGTACCCATTGACCTGATGTCACCTTAATAACAGGAAAAGTAGCGATATACATCGGCAACTTTATCCCATCCCGTGATTGGTAATCCCCGACTTATCCCAAATGGCTTAAAACCTATTCCAACAAGTTTCTCTCGTCACCACGATTCCAAAAATACTCATATAGGTACGATATGCTTAATCTACCTATTGGCCAGATCCTCCTCCGGGCCAAGTAAACTAAGATACATCTGCAGCAGCACCAACATGGCTTAAAACCTATTCCAACAAGTTTCTCTCTTCACTATGATTTTAAAAATACCCATATACGCTTTGCTTGCTCTACCTATTGGTCAGATCCTCCTCTAGGCCAAGTAAACCAGAGTGCACCTGCAGCAGGACCTGCGGGACTCGGATCGAATTTGTTGCCAACTGGTGGTGCTTAGAGTTACCCAGAGAGGCTGCATACTAAATTTGGTTAAGATCAGTCCACGGAAGACTATATGGCCCGTCCTACGTAATACTATGGACGGACCAAAAATGCATCTGACCCGCTTCCAATCCCGAGTGCGTTGCGGGCAAAGGGCGCCACGGGCCCACGATGAATTTAGCGCTATCATCAGGTAGAGGTCTGCAGACTGGACGAACTAGTGTCGCGGGAGTGACTTCAAACTGAAATCAGACTAGTGGACGGAAACCTGTCCAATCTGTTAGAAAGTGCTCGAGGAGCTCCATTGGGACCCTTCCCAGTACCTCGCGGTTTGAGGCAGGCTTCTGCCGGAGTAGTGGCGGAGCTGGATCTGTAGATAATCTTCGTCAAAGTCTTTGCGACTCATTTCAGGGTGACAAGTTGAAAGTTCTTTATTGTTGTATAATAATTACATATGTCAATTTACAACATTATAACTGCTCTTAGAGCATACAATATTTTACGCATATTCATCCGATGTTTTGATGGTGGCATTAATGTTGACGCCTTTTTCAATAAGGTAATTCAAACTTCCTAACCCGATGTAATGCCGGACGGATGCTTGACTGAGGGTTATAATTTCTACCAAATCCGGCAAATGCCTACCGTATGGTAACCCTATTCATCACGACTGTAGATCGTGACCACCACTCAGTGAACTCACTCTACAACTATGGTGTCTTTCATAGGTCAAACGTGCTATCAGTAATTATTAGGTTACCTGGTTACATTATTTCAAACAATTACTGATGAATACTAAGCTAATCTGTTACACAATCTACAGGAATGTATTAAACTAAAAAACCAGGTTTGGCTTGAAAAAAAAACATATTCCACCAAGCAACGGAAGGGTTTACACTTGCGTTAAGTCTATGGCAAAAATCATCGATTTACCCTACGATTTGTTGCCCCATCTAGCACCGCCAGGCTTCCACCTGCTCTCCAAGTTTAAGACTTTTTAGGTGGACAGTAATGTTAGAAGAATTCATTTTTATATAAGAATTTTCAGACGTTACAGCTGCTGTAGTATTATGCAGACCTTGAGAAAAGTCATTCTATGGAGGGCATAACTGTTTAGAGCGTAGATAGACTAGAGTGTAGAGCTTAAAAGAGATATGTCGAAAAATAAAAATAATTTTGTCACATTAAACTGAGTATAATTGCTAGGCCAGGTTTCTGTAATTTTAAGTGAGCGATTTTTTTATTTAGATGCTAAGAAGTTCCGACATCCCTGGATAACCAAACTCCTATATTTTTTTCTTCTGGCTACGGCCTTACTAGAATGCGGCATTTCAACAGAATGTTGCGAATTTAAATAATCCAGATACGGCCTTCTTGGCCCAGGGCCAGGGAAGTGGTAATCGCAGTAATGGTCGCCTACGTTCACCACTGCACACGGAACTTATGAGAAGAAGAATATTTTTTTATAGATACAGATATGTAGCAATTCGTAGAATCACTCATAGTGAAAATCCAGATTTTAAAATTGACATGGACGATAATACCTAGTTGTTTTGCGTTTATTGATGAAGAAAAACGCTTGGGCCATTTTTAGTTTTTTTCTCGAAAACTATTAACTGTAGCTAAAATATGCCAAAGGTAAAGTTTTATAAGTTCGTCATAATTTATAATGTCGCAACTCATATATATTTCTAGATAAACGCCTGGCAAGGTTGTAAAAACGGTGACCGGAAATAAGCGCACAGGAAAAAAGCGCACACGACAGTTGCGCATCGGAAAAAAGCGCACATGTATTTATTTACTCTTTTAGGTAAATTAACCAACAGTATTCTAATATATTCCAATTGGCAAGTCGGTAACGACTACTGCTCTGAGACTTTCGACTTCATCTGTGTTGATTTCTGATTCCCGTTTTTTTATCTTGAAAATGTTGACAACGTTGATTTCAATGTCAGCTGTTCTCGTTCTTCTTTTTCACCATCATATTTATATAGATATACTCAAGTTTTACGAAATCAATAGTTCTTATTATCTTTCGAAAAGCTGCAATTCGGCTAATGTGATCGCTGTTACTGTGTGCCTCTCAACGTCCCTTCTCTTTTAATTCTCATGCCCATTAATAAACAGTTTCTTTCAAAATTGTTCATTTTTCTTCTGCTTCTGGTGCCATGTACTTTACCAAACGTTGGGTATCTTATTGGCCATATCAATTTTATGACAGCTCGAAACTAGGATTCGTTAGATTTCTTAAATCCTGGACCTCTTGCCTAGAATTATTTCGGAATGATGCATGACATGAATGAAATATTCGAGTATGTGATCTTCATCATACTCGATATTTCTATATTCTTCATAAACTGTGCGTATTCTTCGTTGTGCGCTTTTTTCTATGTGCGCTTATATACTTGTGCACTTTGTTCGTTGTGCGTTTTTTTCACTGTGCGCTTTTTTCGCGTGTGCATATATACATGTGCGCTTTTTTCCAATGCGCAACTATCGCGTGCGCATTTTTCCTGTGCGCTTATTTCACAGAATCCACGATAATTACGGACAGCGTTACGATCAGAATGAGAGCGCGTTATATAGCGCCAAAGAAAACGCAAGACAGCGTCAGCGTTACCACATCGAACTGAAAATCCAAGTTTGAGCTTTACACAGCTGCGATCAGTCAGTGATGAGAGTAACTATATAGCCTGTTAACGGGGAGCGCCTTTGGCCTGTCTCTGGATAATACTAGATACTAGATACATTTGAAGATTAAAGTGATGTGATATGAAATAGATAAGCATGAATAAAGCAGAAAATTTGATTTTCTTATATCGCTTTCAAAAGCATTTTTTTCTTTTCTGTACTAAATGTCAACAATGCAAATGAAATAATTTTATTGACATGTTCAATAAGAAATTCCATCTGTTCGACTATTAGCAATTATTAATTTAGCTGTTTTTACGGGAATTAATGGTACAACGGGGCTACGGTCTTACGGTCTTTCGTCATATACATATTTTTCCGATTTGCCATGGTATGCCCAAATGTATATTATATATTTCAAGATAATTTTCAGTACCGAATTTCTATGGCGAATTTGGGGTAATGACCGCTGGCCGGGAAGCGGAAGCGATCGCAAGAAAATATTTAACGCGTTGTCAGATTTATTTTATTTATTTAGAGATTTATTCACTACAGTGTGAGAAGTGGGTGACGATGTCGCCCGCGCAAAAGACTGTTTGTTCGTAAATGATTTGACTCCATATTAGAGTGCGCCGAATAAAGGTTCAACCGAATACGAATATTCGGCAGAATATTTGGTCCAAAATGTACCGAACTGAATTATTCGGCCGAATGATTCGGTTCATTTTTGCACCAACACAAATAAGAACACATGGTTATTTTAGCCACAATTTTCGTTTCTTCTCCGGCTATCTCTGTGTATAGTGAATGATTATTTTCCGAAGCAGGAAATATTTACGAAGAAAACATAAATAGATTTGGTATCTCACAGGGCAGAGAATCTAGTTTTTCTACATCAAAATTTATCCCTCTTAAATTTTAAATAATAATTATGTTTGTTAACTTCATAACTTGACTAAATACTGACTTTTCACAGATCTCTGTATGTTGTTAATTGTTGAACAATGTGACGATTTTATTAAATCATACCTAAAATATTTTATAAATCTTGGTGATTCCAGCTACTGGTAAATTTTATTTGGCGGATATTGGTTTAAAATTATTGTTAATTTCAAATAAATGGATATATACTTAAAAAAAATATATTTTACAGGATGATAAATGTTAATTAGCGAACCTTGTCGTTTGTTAGAAAAGAAAAACGTTGATTTAAAATAAAACTTGAGTTATGTTGGTTTTCAATGTTAATTTTTTAGATAAATGATGATTACACAAGATTATTGTTTCATTTACAAATACTATGTGCGGGTCTCAAAATAAAGTCTTTTCAATATATATATAAACCTTAAAATAACACTATTTAAATGGTAATTATTCGGAAAACTAACCGAATATTCGGCCGAACACGAACATTAAAAAATAAGCCGAACGTACTGAATGTAAATATTCGGCCGAACATTCAGCGCATCTCTAGTCCATATATGTAATTGCAATGCGTGCTGGTAACATTTACCGGTGGCAAATTTGAAATTTACTTTCTGAAGAGAAAATCGAATCTATACATCGTGACGATGTCCCTTATGCTATGATGACTTTCTATACACGCCTACTGATAGTACATACTGTCTATCTAAGTTCGATATCGCACAGTGGTTCGTTTCATATAAGCTCGTCGGTAATAATTCATTATCTGATCTGGGGGATGTATGCGCAATGGTTTTTGTAGGTGGCGCTAGCGGCGATTACTACGGCGACCGCCCATAAGGATGTGTGTAGAGTGAGGGACACACCGCGCGAGCAAATGATATGCCACGCTCGCTACGTCGCCCACTCCACACCTCCTTGGGACGCTGCGAGGTATAGCGGTAGAAAATAGTCAGTAAAAATCCCAATTCTGAAACGGTGTCATTACGGAGATATGTAAAGTTATCGCGACAATCAAAGTGCTTTCTCTAATTATTAGAAATTGCGATACCCAACAATTATGCGATACAACGAATATGTGTTAGCCGCTCCTGGATTCGATAGTCTAAATAATTTACCATATACGAGTATAATGTCAAAGGACGAATATTGAAAATCCGCCGTGCTAAGTAAGATGCTGAAAATAAGGAAGACGCTAAACAAATTCGATATAAAAACGATCTTCAAAACCGATCCAAAATATAGCTCTATCTCTGAAGCCTGTAAAGGATTTAATACCACTGCAAACTCCGGGTGTGTATAAAATCGAATGCAGCTGTGGGTTAGCCTACGTTAGATAATAGCCACTCGATCTGCGAACACATATTGGATAGCGGAACTAACGTGTGGAGTTTCAAAATCCCATTGTGCTATCCGAAGAACATTTTTTCTTTCCACGCACGATACGGGAAGTCATCGAAATAAGAAGAACCCCCAACATTAATAGACCACGGTTTTAAACTCTCGGAATCCGCTACTTAAAAGGTTCTCAATGCCCATCGCCGAACGCAATGACGCAACACAAGATATAGTGAGTGTTATGTGCACGGAGAATTTTCAAAATTCGCGTGCGCTGAACCCACTACTCTAATACCGTTATAATCGACGTAGTAACAGCAGCAGTTTGCAATCTAACCGCAGAACAACTTTGGATTTAAGATCATTACTCAGGTGAGCCCGTCATCCCGAGGGGTTTAACGAACTTTATCGCTATGTCGCCCCGAGATGAGCGTAAGAAAGTATAACCACAATCCAACGTTGCCTCAGCCCGCGAGAGTTCGACTCCTGTCAACCCGCAGAACATCGGATGACAACTGACAGTCTACTCTAGACAACGCCGGTTGCAACATCGCAGAAACGTCGGGTGCTAAAAAAACTTCACAAGGTAAATTCGTTTAATCTTATGTATTTATAACACAACAGTTTTTGTTTATCCGTATCTCCGAAAAACGTCGGTAGAAAAAATATATTTTAGTGGTAGCTTGTAAAGCAGATACCCTTATTTTATTTTGTCTGAAACGATAATTTCAAAACGACGAAGAGGCACGAAGAAGAGACACAACTAAAAGAACCCCACATACCAAATTTTAACTTTATTTGCTGTCTGTCACCTGACAGCGGCGGACAATGAAACCTGACACATATATTTTTTTAACCACTTTTTTGGGTTATTGATACTTTAAATCGTATAGATCCACTAAAATATCAAAATCGATTTTCCTACGATACAAAACCTCATAATATTACTCCGTGTATGATTCCTAAAAAACAGAACTTACGAGTAGTGTAATATCAAAATAAGAAAAAGCGCCAAAAAAACGTAATGAGTGAACTCGTTTCCCGCCGAAATTACCTTTGTTACAAGGAAGATTAATCAATACCACTATTTTTCATTCGATAATTATATGAATATATATCACGATTAGCAAGTTGTTATATCACCTTTATTACAGCTTTTCAGATTTTATCCATAATTTGAAATTTTTCATCTAAGAAACTGGCGCGAACCTAATAATTGGCGAAAATGAATAATCCGAATAGTTAATGTAAGATTGTTAGTGATTGTGCGATATGCTCGTCACATGTAGGGGAAAGGTGTACGAGATGATTCCTTGAGGTGAGATGATCCCTTTAATTTTTGACGAGTCTACAAGCGCTATCTTTTGGATTGGTTCGGTAACTATGTAGCCACGGGACATCCCTATTAGTCAGTCCAACCGTATCGGCGGCACAAGTGACAGAAGGATTTTTGTTGAAAAAAATAAATATTGTGTGTCTTTGATCTAAAGTAAGCCTGACTTTAAATTTGTGTTGCTTTTGTTTTTGACGATAAAATTTATAGTTCATCAAATTAACAGCTTATGGAATGACTTAGTTTTGAAATTAGCTTAGGCCTTTTGAAGCACGGCTTTGAAGTTATGACATTCAGCAATTTGCAAAAATAATCGTGTTTGGGGCAAGATGATTACGATCTTGATGTTCATTTATTGCGAGTTGATCCCCGGGGATCAACTCGAAATAATGAAATAAAGTAAGATAAGAAGAAGAACGATAAGAGGATTATTTGAAGAAATATGAACTTATGGATAAATGCATAAAATAAATCTCCATAAACTTAAACGATGGAGTAGTGACGCTGATTATATTGATTCTGGTATTGATAATCAGAATGATATTGGATTAGTAATACAATAGATTAATTTAAATTTTATAAATTGAAAAAATATTTTTTTATTATTTACGTAAACTATTCGTGTGTTTTTTAAAAATTATTTATCTATGTGGTACCTATTTGTGTTTAATTTCATTATATGGTCTGTACAATAGACAGGCGGACGGTCAGACAAACACTCAGAAAACGAAGGCTCACTAATAGGATTCTTTCTTTCGCTTTGGTAAGGAACCCAAAAAATAGGTACCTACATAAAAGCACAATACATTATTTAATAAAAAATAAAATCATATAACCGATCTGAGTGCAGTCTTGTGTAAATAATGTGTCGATCTGATATTAGGTTTCTCTCACTTGTATGGCCAGTTGAATCAATGTATGCATTTTAATATTTCTTTGATGATATTTCGTGATTTTTTGTCATCTCTGTTATTTCTGTAAACACGCGAAATCACTAACTTCGCCAAATTCGACGTCTCCGCAAGCCAGCGTCAAGTGCAAGGAGCGAAGCGATAAATATTCTTTCTTTATCGATGGTTGGTCGGCTCGGCCAACCTATACCTACTGCTTTTTCGAGACAATCGAGCGGAGGAATAATTCATTCGATCGAATAAATCGATCGAATAAATCGATCGATTCGACCCACCTCGGTGGTAGGGCTTAATAATAGAGTAGTGGTGTTTTTAATCGCATGGCCTTTGTTATCAACGATATCGGGAATTGCGGCACTAAGCGGCAAGTCATCGTTGACCCGCATCGTGGGTTCAAAAAGCAGACTGCCTTGAAAGGTCGGTAAAGACCGCAAGGACGTCTGAAGATGAACCGTGCAAATCTGTAGATTGCCAACCTATTCTGTATTTCCATCCAATCGATTCCCGTGGTTATCAAAAACATATTAACTGAAATTGCGCCCGTGAATCGTAATAAAATAAAATAACATGTCGTTTCATTCGAAATTGGGAAAGTGAAAAAACTCGAAAATTGGGTATCGCATGAATTAAGTGAAAACCATCTGATCTAGCCCATCGCTCCTTATGACGGTCACCCATCGGACTCTCCAACTGATTTCCACTTTTTTCTGAATTTAGACAACTGCTTGTTAGAAGAAAAAAAATCAAAAATCAATTCCTATGAGTCAGTCATAACCACCTTTAAAGAATTTATTGATTCTCGCTCGCAGATTTTTTTTTAGCAAATGAATAAATGAACCTCCCAAAAAATGGCAGAAGTGCATCGATAACATCGGTACATACAACTGTACTTCGATTGATTAAATTTATTAATTTCAAAAAAAAGTCTATTCCGATATCATATTTTTATTCAAGATAATAAATGATTCTATTGACTGTTCTGAACTGTTTCAGCTAATA
>JAOPUG010000042.1:10454169-10466391 GCA_027564375.1 Micropterix facetella | reverse complement strand
AATAGGCAAGAGAGGTAGTCACAGAAAGGCCCTTTTCATATGCACACGGTCACGGCACGGTCGCCGTGCCGTGTAGAGTAGTAATGTATGAGCTATTATGATAGCTTTCACAAGGCACGGCGACCGTGTCGCTTTGAAGCTCATACATTACTACTTTACACGGCACGGCGACCGTGCCGTGACCGTGTGCATATGAAAAGGGCCTAAGGGTCGGCACAAGGTAGGCGGAATAACTTTATTTCGTAGTCTCACTTTTCCAGCAATATAACAAATTATTTAAGTTTAATTTATATAAATATTAGTAGATAAAAGCATAAAGTGTATTTTGATTGAGGTCTCATTGTATAAGATACTTAAATATTACAAAATTTACTTATTGAAAGTCGGTGAAAGAATTGGAAAATTTTACTTATGTCACTTTCTTACCATTTAAAAAATTTGACGTCAAACGTAACCTCAAAGCTAATACGCGAAGAACGTTTTCAATAAATTAAAATCTTTCAGAGTGCACAATTTTACAATATAATTCAACAAAATATATTATATTATATTTTTCCGGTTTCAATTTTTTATTGAATTTCTTTGCAAAATTTTACTGAAAATTAATGAAATCTGAAAGATGTTTCACTCTTTTAGAATATTTATCAATATTCACAGAAATTGACTTAGGGGTATGTTATTTTAAAAAATCGTATTCCACAATTCATTATAGCTCGTTTGATCGATGTCTCACCGCGTATGTCTCATAAGATATAGAAGATTAATACTTGTTAATCTTCTATATCTTATGAGAAATACGCGAAAAATATCGATCAAAACGAGTTAAACGGAATTGTGGAAAACGATTTTTAAAAATAATAAACCTGTGCCGGCAAATCTCGCGGGACTGGGTTTTAGACGCGCAAATCGGCCGGTGGTCTTCACATACGTGGCTACTATGCGATTATTGTCGCAAGCTGGGAGGGGAAATGCATGCCCCATAGTTGTCGGGATCCCAGGGTACTCGGTTCGTCGGCCAAGACTAATCGAGCAAGAAACGAGTTATGGCGGGCTTGTCGACCAGGATAGTTTTCAGGATGTCGAACGGCTTCCATATATTTCGATGTCGTGTCGGTGAAGTGTCACCAAGGGTCGTAAATCTGTGTGCGTAATATATCCAAAGACGATATGAGAGGTTTTCAGTATATATTGACGTGGTTTTGGTCGATAAGTTTAATTATATCTCTTGTAGTGTTTATCTGCGTGGGTATAAATCATGGCTGCGTGGTTCTCGGGATCTATCACGCCGAAATTAAGGCGTCCGGACGAGGATCATATCAATAAATGATTGGAAGTCAGACTTTCGTCGTCTTGACCGTCAAGCGACAGATGTACCAGTGGACGGCTGTTGACGAAATTTTCCGCTTCGGCCATTAATATGTATAACGGTTCTTCCTGAGATATTTTTTCTTTTAAGGTAACAGAAAAGGCCTTTTATACTGCCTGGATGAGGCGTTTATAAAACCCTATCATATGGGGAGCTACCGGAGTGTTAAATTTCCAATATATGTTTTTCATTGAACTTTGAATTTTGGTATCTTTCCAATTGAGATATTTTAGAGCTGTTTTCAACTCGTTATTGGCTCCATAAAAACTAGTGCATTGTCGAAAAAGATGTTAGATGGGACTCCGCGTCTTGCACAAATGCGGTTGATGGCCATCATAGTCGAAGCACTCGTCAAACTGTTCGTTATTTCGACGTGGATGGCCCGTGTATTCATGCAGCAGAATAAAGCACCCTACCTTTTTTCCCGTACCTAAATATGTGTTTAAGTGCCGTAGTTTATTGTTTTTTACTAGTACTTAAATTATTTCTTATTGCAGTTATTTTATTTTTAAAATTGTCGAATTGAGCGCATTTTATTAAATATTTTTTTCGCGCGGGTAACTTCAGATGCTGAAAGTAAACTTTCATGTAAACCTTTGCATAGAAACGCAGTATCCAAGCCGTACGAATGAGGCAGGGCAGCCGGGGAAATTTACTGAAATAAATTATTGATGTTGGCGCGGGCTCAACATTCGTCAATACAGCGTTTTTTAACTCTTCCTTCGTTTCGAAGTCAGATGGGTGTTGCGTATCGCGTAGCCATTCGCTAGAGTCTTGTTTTAAAAATGTGGGTCCGGTTATATATTTTTTAATTTGTATTAGATCCTTATCTACCATCTCTCGGGTGGCTAAATCGACTGGATTTTCGTCAGACGGAACCCAATTCCATTTACAGATATGTGAATTAGTTTATTTCACCCAGTTGGTGTGCGATAAATGTTTGGAATTTGCAAGGGACAGAATGAATCCACGACAGCACGGTTTTGCAGTCACTCCAAAGAAACACTTTTTCAAAATTCAAAATGTGTTGATCTATTATAAATTTGACTATGCGACTAGCTAAGGTGGTGGCTTGTAATTCCAGTTGTGGTAATTACATCGTTTTCAGAGGTGCTACTTTATTTTTGCCAGCTAAAAAGGCGACGATAAGGTGTCCATTGGTGGCAATATATCTGACATATGGAACGGCTGTAAAGGACTTTTCACTAGCGTCAGTGAAAATATGCAATCGTTTATTTTTTATCAATCGCCGTTTACCCCATAACTTCGCAGGATATTAAATGTACAGATATGTTTGAGATTCGCGAGCAATGCTTGCTATTTAATAAAGGCGCTTTCGCAGATTACTTGATCCCATTCGGTTTCGAGTAGCCAAATATGTTGAAGCAAAATTTTTGCTTTTATTGCGAGCGGGCCAAGAAATCCTAACGGATCGAAAACACTCATGATAAATCTTAATGTCTGACATTTCGTCAAGATTGTCTCTCCATTTATTAGGTGGGGCGGTATTTTTCGTAAATCAGTGTCGAAAGCGAATGCGTCTCACTGGAAATTACATTGCAAACCTAAGTTCCATTAACTATTGTCTACGAGATTCGTCCAAGTGACACTGGCTTTCGATTGTGAATCTATTGGCACTGTTTTAAAAGCATGTATGTCGCTACTTGCTCAGTTAACTAAATCAAATACTCCTGTTTTATGATTTTGT
The DNA here is from genome assembly GCA_027564375.1 of Micropterix facetella. NCBI lineage: Eukaryota > Metazoa > Arthropoda > Insecta > Lepidoptera > Micropterigidae > Micropterix > Micropterix facetella. The sequence goes on along the minus strand of JAOPUG010000042.1, from coordinate 10,463,317 downwards.
GTTACATTTTTAATTAACGATTTAGCAGATTTGATGTCATCGGTGCTACCTAAGTAGTCATTCATGTAGACATTCTTTTTTATCGCGTTTACCGCTTCGGAATAATCTTCTTCAAAACGTTCTCCGTTATGATATTTTATATATGGCAGACGCCTCTAAGATCTATTCCGCGTGAGCGTTTGTGACCTTTTTGTACCGCCGCACATGAGGCCCGAGATCTTCGACATTAAAATATTCACTAACTAATTCATCTACCCTTTCTTCTTCGTCTAAATTTTTGATGTGGTTCACTTGTTTGCGTATGGTGCCGGTTTTACCTGAATCACCTCCAAGGGTCCACCTTAATCACAAAGATGTGGCTATTGGACCGTCCAGGGAACCTACTCGAATGATACGGGAAAAAAAACAGATCCCATTGGTCGATTCCGATTAGCAATGTCGGTCTGCCGTTTATGTCACAAAATGGCGTTTTTAAATGCGGCCATCTTTGTATCATGTCTTTGGCGTTGAATTTTTGTATATTTAATTTTGTCACTGTTCTTACGTTCTTTAAAGGATAAAATTTATTCGAGTTTGCGGCGCGAATTTTTAAATTTAAGCGGAGCGTGGTTCCGTTTTGTACAGTCATGTAAAACGCTTCTACTAAATACAAGGAACTCATAGGGCCATCGGCTCCGATTTTATTTGCTACGTAAACTTCAAGTAGGGTGATAGAATAACCCTCATCGCACAGAGCTAGATTGCTGAAATACGAATTTCTCCTTCCGCATCGGGTCCACGAATTTCTACTTCCGCTACTCGAAGTAACATCTCGTTTGTTTCGTGCCAAGTGTAGGCTATGGTATTTGGCCAAGTGTAGGCTATGGTATTAAGTCTTAGCTTCATCTTTTTAAGTTGGGCTCCCGGATGATGACCTGTCAGTATGATTATTATTATTATACGTTCTTGGTTTGTTTGAGTGCAACATCACATTATGTGGTGGTTGACACCCTTCTTTACTGCATTAATTCGTTTTTTTTCAAAGCTTGAGCTGGTGGTTTTTGTGGAGCCATCTGATGCATAAATATTCTCGTTTAGCCCAGTTCCAGCAGACATTAAGTGACATTGCAAGTAAAAATGTACATTCCGGTGTAGCATAATTATTCGTTTTACATTTTAAATATATAGGTGTTTTGTTCTCATTGGTAACGTATGTATGCGGTGTATTTTGTATGGTGAGTAGCGTTTTTTTTGTATGCGGTGTATTTTGTATGGTGGGTAGCGATTCGTCTTGTGACGCGGCATCCATTATTTTCCCTATCCAATCTGCGAATTCTACCAATGTGGGATGCTCGCCATAGCCGGCCGATTACCACTGAAAACGGAGATGTTGCGGTAACATTAAGAAGTTCCTTTCATAAAGGCGGGTATGTTAAGATATGCGGCGTGTCTCATGTTTTTTTAAAGCGTGTACTATATTGCAAATTACAGTGCCAAATTCTACTATCTTGCATAACGGATCGCTTACCGAGATGAATTATGTCTTTGCTGCCTCAGCTAAGAATTTGGTAATCCGGGCTCACGGCCTACCGAACCGGCGTTCTAAAGTGAGCCTGACTTCAAGCACGTTTGCCGGCTCGAGCAGCATTGCTCGTACCGTCTCACGCGTAGCGCCCTGAAGACTTTTATTGTAACCGTACGAGATAATCAGCGTTGCTAAAACCACATGCTGCCGTTCCCTGGTCATATAAGACCGCGAAAATTGACCATTCTCGACTGTCATCTGTGACCTTTGAAAGGTATTTTAGCAAATTTGCTCGAGCATGGTACAATGCTAATGGGTGGGGCACTGTGTTTATGGTACCACTCTGGCACGGCTCTGTATTGATTTGATTTTGTAGAAACGGCACTATATTTTGAGTGTGTTGACATGGAACTGTATTGTTTTTATTTAGTTGTTCTTCCGTCGACTGGTTAGGCTGCCCCGATCGGCGTGGCTCGAACTGCATGTCCAACCACGCTGTGGCGTGGCGCAATGACGCTTGTGATACTGTGTTCCAGATGTGCGGCACTATCCGGCTTTCGGAAATGCTGCTGCCGTCTTGTTTTCTCTTCTTGATCCAATTCTTCTAGGACGTCGGTATCGATGAGTAGTTTTTGAAGAGCTAATTTTTCTTCCAGAAATTCAAGTTTGATCTTCTCGATTTCAGCGGCGGTGTGGTCGGCCTCTGCTTTTGCTTTTGCTGCGGCGGTGGCAGCATCTGCTGCAGCTGTAACGGCCTTGGCTTTCAAGCGCGCTTTTTCGTCGGCGGCTTGCATTTCTGCCACAAGTTGACGTTTGGCTACCATAGTCGCGCCAGATCGTAAAGATCTGTGACTAGTGGTCGAAATCGCTCATGTCTACGGTCGTCTCGATGACTTCAGCGATTCCGTGTTTTCGCGTGATTCGCTGCTTCGGTCGCGAGTTTCAACTTTTCCATCCATATTCATGCCTATTTTCAGCTATCCGCTGGCTCTTTCTCGACGGCGTGTCTTCTGCCCATTTCGTGTAGACATATTTTAGTTACGTAGACATATTTTAGTTCGGGAATTAATTTTCGACTTTCTTATACAATATGTACGGTTTTTGGGCCAACTTTGTTTGTTGGTCCGAGATTTAACAAACTCTTTGAATATGTTCTAACCGGTTTTGTTTCCATAAATCCCGTTTTTTCTGTATCAGAGATTTATCAACTGTTGGTTTCAAATCTACACTTCAAGGACCAATATTCTGGTCCGAGATTTAACAGCTATTGGACTAGCTTCCAACCGGTTTTGGTTTCTTTCGCCTTTCGAAAACCGCGTCGAAGGACGAGCTTCTTGTATGTGCCGGAAAATCCTGCGGGACTGGGTTTTAGTCGCACAAATCGGCCGGTGGTCTTCACATACGTGGCTGCTATGCGATTGTTGTCGCAAGCTGGGAGGGGAAATGCATGCCCGATGGCCATCGGGGATCCCAAGCTACTCGGTTCGTCGGCCAAGACTAATCGAACAAGAAACTAGTAATGGCGGGCTCGTCTCGGCGACTATCCTGATTTTCAGGATGTCGCACGGCTTTCATATATTACGAAGTCGTGTCGGTGAGGTGTCACCACGGGTCCTAAATCCATGTGCGTAATATATCCGAAGACGATGCGAGAAGTTTTGAGTATATCTTGATATAATTTTGATCGATGAGCCTAAATTATCGCTCTTGCAGTATTCATCGGCGTGGGTATAAATAATGAATCAAGGGTGTACTTATAGACGTGAGATGTATCTAGAGACATTTCATTCGCTCACCTAATTTGTCCTCTGGAATAATCGGGTCTCTGCGGCCGTGAAGATCTAGCTCGAGTCGGGTCGCTTGGGGCTGCTCGTTTGAGGTCCAGTCTTCGGGCTGGCAGGAACGTCGGCTTTCTTAATGTATTTACTCACTTTTTGTCACTGTTTAGTTAGTTATGAAGTTATTAATTGTAGAACATTATATGATAAAACATTTATACAAAAAACTATTATTTATCTATTACTTCGGCCCCCATAGTGGCCAAGTCTTGAAATCGTGAGCGAAAAATGTTAGTATACTCGATAACTCGGGTAAACTGCATCAGATCTAGAAAAATCTTTTGGCAATCGATAGTTACGACTAATGCGCAGAGCCTGGTTCAATTTCTTCCATGTACGTCGTACGGTTTGTTTTTTATAGTAATAAGTAAAATAATAAAATTAATTGATGTGTCACTGGGCGAGAAATGGAGTATCAGGGAAACATACGCGATGCGGTGGTGCGTTGCCAATTCACAATGCTAATTCAATCAATACAATAATATTATATTGTTTAGAAAAACTTAGAGATATTTCAAAATAGAGAGATTTCAAAATTTTGCGATTCAGCTTTCAGTAATTTTGACATGGGAATTTTAAGATGGCAGTTTTATTTTCTATATTATCAGTTTTATATTATATGGCGCTAGGAAGCCCGCTGAGTTCGAAAAATCCCAGTGCCTCGCGGCTTGGTGTAGGATTCGTACGGGCCTAGGTGGAGCTTGGTTTGGTACGTAGATTTGTATACGTCTAAGGTCTCTGCATTTCGCCTCGGGGCGATTTGGTTAAAACGATAAATTTCGTTAAAACGCTCCGGGGTGGACGGGTTCGCCCGTAGCAGTTGACAATCCACAATGTATCTCACTTGTAGTGACATGGCCAGAGCCCCCCAGTAGGTATCTTGGGATGGATGGTTGCTCGACGTACTGGTCGGTCTGCTGGCCGTTTCTCAACAACTAATAGCCGGAGGAGTTTGGAAGCGCAATGCGACCTAAAGAGGCGTTATCTACCCTAAGAAATGATAAGTTGGACACCCGATCTCGGGTGGCAAGCCGAGCAAAGGGCGCCTCGGATCCGCAATAATTCCACGAGGAATTGCCGCTTACGTAAGGTAGAAGAGCGCGCAGAGGATTTCAAACCTATTTTCGACCAGACGTGGGTCGGAGAAATCTGATCGCATCTGGTAGTAAGGGCGCGATGGATACCACACTGGGCTTGAAAATTCCGAAGATAAAACGAATTTACCGCGTAAAGTTTGTAGCACCCGACGTTTCGGTGATGTTGCAACCGCTGTTGTCCAGGGTAGACCCTGTAACAGGTCGTCTGTAACACTGTGTCTACCCTGGACCACGGCGGCTGCAACATCGCCGAAAGGTCGGGTGCTAATAGCGTCACGCGGTAAATTTCTTTTATTTTATTTACAATGTCAAACAGCCACGATAGCCTTCGATTGCCTGGCACCTGTTACTAATAATATATCAACACCGAGAGATTCCAAGTTTTTCATGAGTAATCAGTAATTGGCTCGAATTACTATATGTTATGTTTACCTGTATTCTCCTATTCACGTGAATCGCTAAGTATTCTATAAATATAAAAGGTGAGCATGCTGCTCTGCATATTTCTATGTTGCTGTTTTGGATTACCACTTGAGATAACCGTATAAACCTGGTCATATTCATAAAATTACTGAATTCTAAATTGACACAGAGATATGTTACCTTAAAAATCGAAATTTAAAAATCATAAAGCAATTTTGTCTTTCTTGTATTTCTCATAAGATACTTATACTAAAGTATTAAATAAAACTTTAATCACATAATACTTTAGACCAGAGGTAGTACCTAAACTTTTATGTCGATATTTTTTGTTTTCCGTAAACCCCTGCCTATGTTATATTGAATTTTAAAACTTGTTAACTTTAAATGTGTTTTTGACAGCTGCCACAGTGCTGCTCATTTAGCTAATCTACAAGTGATGATGTACACTTTTTATTCATGCCTTTATTGAAAGGCACTTCAATTTTTGCTCGGCACATGGCTGTTTCTAAGAGACCACAACCTTGAAGTACTAAGCATTTGAGAAAGCTACACATAACTGCACAAGTAAAACTATCCCGCTTACTCGTCCATGAGAGCCGTCTAACCTACTCGCTTCCAGACGCGGTTAAGCGGCACGCGTTAAAGCGGCACCTCGTTCGAACCTTCCCTCGCTAGTCATGTGGGTTGGCCTTCTAAAATCAACTAGTGATGCATTTGTTTATTACGATTTATATAAGTTTAAAAATATGCTGTACACACGATGTGTTATAGGTGTATAAAAACATATGCGGAAAAGCTAAAGGTTGATGGATAACCTGCCTATTTAGGTCCGCTCACGTAGATCCCCATTTACATGTTGTGCACCACCATTTTTTTCCTCGCTAACATGGACCCCCTGCAAGTCGAAATCGACCCCTGGGGGTCCATATAGACTACTTTGGGAATCATTGATTTAGACCTTTATTATACCGTTGTAATCATATCTATTATTTTGATTATACTACTTGATATTTTGATGCTTTCGCATGGCACCCACCCTTAAGGCGACGATCTATGTACATAAATGCAGACGATTACATTTTTTGCCACTTTTTGAACCGTCGTAATGAACTAACTGATGATGTTAGCCAACTGAAAAAAAATATCATCACTTAGCGTACCTTTCTTAAGTGCATAGCTTTTTCAGATTTTTCAAAAAGAGTTGAAATTTTGAGAAAAAAAAATTAAATCTGGGAACTATACAGGAAATTTTTATTTTAGAGTAATTTTTGAATCTGTATTTTACACTAAATAGCAGGAACAAGAAGCTCAAAAGAAAATACTAAGGCATTTTAACAATAGTCATAAAGGACATGACTATCGCAAAAGTTTTCTTCATAAAAAAATATATAAAAAATGCAAGTTTCATCCATGTTCGTTATTAAATAATATTTATTGATGCATATTTTTTAATTTTAATATTTTTTCATAAACTATATACATTAAACTTGCAGTAGGTACCATCGATTTTTTTCTCAAATGAAATATTAGGTAGTATACTTTAAAATAATATTTTCTACAGCACGTTTCTATTAATTTTGTCATACAATTGCGCCGAGCCGTCTTCGTTCGTCGCATTTGTATGAAATGTTCTCATGAGATTTTTTGACATACATCGTCACCTTATGTTTATAATTCCCCGACATCTGCATGTGTAGATGTGATGTCACTAGACGTAAATGGTTTTTTTGTAATCCCTATGTTCACTATTTATTTATTTAAATATTTTATTCATATGTTTTGTACACTTGGCCAGAAATTGAACACACAAATGTGGCAAATGCTCCGTTTCCACCTGTACTGTCCGGTGTCTAGGTAGGTCAGACGTATAATTTGCTATTATGCATCTAACACTGAACAGCTGAACAAAACATAAATAGCATCTACTGTAGAATATACGCATCTGCTATTTAGCGGATCCTGTCATTTGCGCCAGAGCCGTTAAAGTCAATTATTATTTTAATGAGCTTGCACGCTAATTAGCAGATCCGCACTGGGCGGGATTGTAGCGCAATTTAAATTTTCCACGCAGACCATTTTAATGGGTTAAATAATAGGTAATTAATTACGCGGGCAGTTGTCTCATTAGTGGCGTGCGGTTTTTCGCGGAAAATTGCAATTGAAAAATTAAACGATCGGCTTTGCGGATTGAATTTGATTTAGCTATTGTATGTATTTCGAAAAAATAAAATATAATTAACTACTTACTCCTACGTTTAGGGTCTTTGTAATCTACGCCATCGTGGATTATAGCATTTTGCTCTTTACAAAATTACTGTAATATAATCTCTTTATTTACCTGAGGATATCGGTTGATCGAGTTGGGGTGTGGATAGGGCTGATAGCCTCGGTAACCCTGGATATTCCTCATCATGCCGTTGCAGCCGGGAATCACAGATGGAGCCAGCGCCTTTTGAAGTTGTTTCTCTTGCTTTCTGTATTTTGCTCTTCTATTTTGAAACCAAACCTGCAAATAATACAACACAATTCATCATCAAGTAATACTCATATTTAAGGCCTAATTTAAGTAACTTCCGCGTGAATTTAAACAAAAATAAAAATATTAGTCTTGTAACAAATTTCTTAATTTTTAGTAGGTACTATCATTGATTATAGAATAATCAAAGGTATTATGATGCAAAATTTCAATATTTTGATTTTTTTCTGAATAAAAATAAATAGAAGTTAAAGTCATCGTTTTTTTGTGTTTTGCATTTTTTTGGAATCTATAGGGGCACACAACTTGCAACTATATCGGTAATACTTTACCAAGTATATGATTAAAATGTGAAGATGCAATATTTTGCATGTTTTAATTTTTTTCCTTATAAACTTTCAAAAAATCAAAAGTATATTATTCATGGGCGATTTTAGAAGAACGGTATCTCCGCATAAGCAAATGTTTTTCGGCTTATTGCGTCCCGCTGGTGTTTGCCATAAGAATGCTATCTCCGCGCAAGCAATAATAGGATTTCGAAGTATTGACCGCTGGTGTTTCATTCCGCTTTATTTAGTCAACAACGGGCCACTTTTGTGTTAATACGTAAACTTATTCTATAATGACAACACAGCTCAGGTTTCAATATTAGTCTGACAATGTTTGCTATTTTCATTGTTATGCATGTAGGTATGTACGAGTATTTGTATATTCAAATAAATGAATAAAATTTACCGTTTCATTGTTGGAGTTTGATTGGAAATAAGCAAATTCCCGTTGAAGCGATTGTCAACATCCAAATTTCGCTTTTGTCTCTGGTCGTCTATATTACCTACGCCTCCTTGAGAATAAGGCAGCGATGAAAAAGACAGGGAAGGAAAAGAGGAGAGGCGAAGGGAGGGAAACGGCGCCGGGGGCTTCACTACAAAATAAGAGGGGAAGAGTAAAAAGAAAAAGCGAGAGAGGAGAGGAAGGCTCGGCGAGGGAGCGGGAGGGGGAGGGAATTCCCTCCAAGGATGAGCTACTAACTTTGTTACGTATCCATTTGATGGGATTGCAGTGTTGTCTGAGGGGGAATGAGACAGACCGCGCGGCGGAGGGAGGGTTGGGGGTTGGGGCTTCTGACGAGAGAAACTTAAGGGTTTGAACGCACTTAACTGAATCTTACATCGGAAGTCGGCATACGCAGTTTCCACTCGATCAAGGAACAATGAAATCAAAATAGATCTCGGGAGCCTAAATTATCTAGAAGAGATCATTATAGTAGATAAAAGAACCAGAAGATTATTTTATTTCAAGAATTATGCATAGTTAGTCCTGCGTTAAATGTGAATCCCTGAATAGGTATTTATTTGATCGACCTTGTCACTACTTGACACTACCTACCTACACCAATAACTGTTCGACCGACTCTCAATTTCTGTAAAAATCGTGTAAATATTTACAGGAGTAGTTAATTATTTATTTGGGTCAGCATGACATGCCTAGCAGCTACTAAGAAAATTGGCTGCTTTTAAATGTGTAACATTGGGAAAACGCCGTTCCGTTTCTTGAATGTATCAAGTACAAAGTTACAAGTTCACAAGTACATATGCCAGTAAAGACATATTTACTAGTACAGGGGTTTCTCGAATATTTTTTCCACTTTGAAAAATGTTACTGCTGTAAAAAATATTCAGTCTTTATGACGTTTGCATTTTGAAAATGTAACAAAAATTCGAAGTGGCAGGAAAATATTACATACTAGTTAGTTGTAGCCACCTAAGGCGCCCGCTGTCAAATAGATCTCCCTCCCCGTCGCTAAACATCG
>JAOPUG010000042.1:10266072-10276404 GCA_027564375.1 Micropterix facetella | reverse complement strand
TTCCATTACAATAACTTAAGGACCGGCGCGCGATAAGGGATAATTTTCAATAAGAGGTGAGAACACATAGATCGCTTATTGCAAACGCAAGCGGACAAGCGCCATCAAGGTAAGACGTCTTTATTTGTATGGCACTGGGCGCTCCTACTGGACACATCCTCGTAACCATTTGTTGTCTTCTTACCCAAACATTAAAACATCTTCGGAGACTAAAATTAAACCGTTTATACTGTATGGTTAATTGTTTATGGAAAGCGGAAGGGGGTTAAAGGAATGTCTACCTTGGTTGTCAACAATCTGATAGTGAAAAGGGAAGAAGCTGGACGATGTTATTCAGCAATATCTACATATACCAAATTTCATGCCGATAGCATTAAAACTCACAGAGGTAATCGACGATGGTACTTCTGACTATATATTTCTGATGGACAGGCTAACAATGAAAACTTGTCCAATAGGGTTCTATTTGTATTCTTTGTAAACGTGCGCTTACACGGGCAATTTTTTTGAGCAATTATTGCCGGGCAACAGTAATGGATCAATCTGTAGCAATTAGTGGAGGAATCTGGAGCAATATCAATAAAATTTGGCAATTGTTTTGCCGGTATTGCTTTTAATTGCTCTATATATACTATATTGCTCAAAGTCGCTGATATGAATTACCGAAAATCCAGTCGGTTGGGAATTTTTAGTCATTTCTATCTCTTTCGTATGTATAGCTATGCCTCGCTTTCGCGAGTGAAGCAGGTCAGGCTGGCGGCGGCGGGGGACGTACCGACGTGGAATACATATCTGATTATAACAAATACTGAACTAGAATTTAAAATGTTACAACTTAATTTTCTTAGTGATGATGATTTTGAATAAGTACCTTAAATTTGAGATTATTCCACTGATTGTAAAATATTTAGCTAAATAATTATTTTGATTAGGTAAATATTATGTTATGACTTTCATTTTGTTTGTGTATAGGATATATGTAATTTTGACTATGATGCAGCGGGCAAAAAGCAGTAGGTAGGTAATTAACTAATTAGTGAATAAAGAACTTAATATTTTCACAAAGAACTTCTGCAATAGCTTTGCATGCGGTAGGTATGAATAGTGCAATACAACTGTCAGAAATTCTAAAAAGGTACATTAAACTTTTGTATGAATTTGCAGTTGCCAGAAATCGAGAGGTACAGTCAAGTTTTGTCGTGCAGAAATTGGCTCCCTCACTTTGGTCGTCTGTTTAGTAATTAATGGACCAACTTTATGTAAAAGTAATTGAAAATCACTCCGAGACATTCTGGTGAAGTTTTTGAATAATTAATTGTCCATATAGTCACACAATAAAGATGGCTTTCGTTTTTGTAGAAACGTTCGCACCCAAATCTGTCTATTCATCCTCGTTTTTTTCATTTCAAACTCATGATAATAAAAGCACTACAAGCCGCTGCCAGTAAATCATCGTCCATTGCCAGCGACTACTTTTGAATTAAATTGCCAGTGTATGAATGTATTGCCGAGTTGCTATATATTGATCCATGTTGCTCCATGTCCGTTAATACGATGAAGCGCTATATAGAGCAATATTGCTCTATACGGGTATCGCAGTAAATTGCTTGATGTGTTTGTGACGTCATAATTGACTAGTATTGCGTAAAATGGAGCAATTATTATTTCAGTTGCCGTGTAAGCGCCTTTACGGAACTTTAAATTTAAATTGCTTAAGATTTTTACGTTTAAAAAGTATAAATTTAAGAGTAAAATATTCACTTTTTAAAATAAAAACTAAATTTCAACAAAAAGTTCGATACATATAAACACCTCGACGCGTTCCGAAATAGAATGGAAAGGAAATCCCCTGAAAACTTTTTCAAACCCGCGAAGTACTTGGCTTATTTGTTATGAATTGGGTAATTGAAAGAAATCAGCACGCGGTACAAACGATTGTGACCAATGTTTCTACCATGAAATCCCGTTTCAGGTAGCTATTTTCTCGATAGCGGCAGGGCCGCAATTAACAACTTGGCAGGGGAAACCTCAAGAGTTTGTCAAACTTCGGCCAATATGATTACATTCTGACCTGGTTATTTTGTCTAAACAAATGCATGGATCCCAGGCGACATGTACTTCATTTTACGCGTCTCGTCAGGGCCAAAAAAAATTATCTCAAGTATTTCTGCCGTTAATTTCATTTTAAGCTGTAAACATGTAAAAAACCGTAAATTTCTGAATTTTTGACACCATTTAGCGGCCAGTCGAATACTAATTCGGGACCGCGGCCATACCAACGCGCCGAGGCCAGCGGGTTCCTGCTTCGGCCGATAGAGGGTACTGACGGTCATCGATCAGTGTCGAGCGTATCATTAAATTATATAAATAATTTTATTAAAACCAATTTAATGACCCCATGCGACATCTACCTCATTTTACGCATCTCATGATCGCCAACAACTTTTTTCTTTTTGCTCTTTCCACCATTTATTACGTTTTGAGTTGTAAAATGCTAAAAACTGATTTTATGGGGATAATTTGTATGACACGTATCCCATCCGTGGGTAATACAGAACCCAAAATCAACTGGCAAAATCAACTAAAACGGACATAGTTTACTCGAGTTATCATGATAGTAATATTTTCACGCTTGAATACTCGATGACTTTGTTGTCGATTTAAACATTGGGCAAAGAAAAGAGATCAATTGCGTACAACAACTTCTGACCGCTAATCAGAGACTTTAACAGAACATATGAATTGGTGCTGACTTTGTGGGACACAATATTCATCACTTGTAACAAGCGGTAGAGATACCTACAATATATTTTAGTAAGTTTATGTAGGTACTACAAACTAGCGAAAAGGAGGAACATGCTTGAAACGGCGAGTGCGCGGCAACCTTGACTATCAGCCCGCGAGACCCGTGCGAATCGTGGTAGCGTATCGACAAAGCGCGCGTGCAAAACCTACGAGTGCAAAATCGGTGCTCTAGTATGAATGTGCCCTACTATTCTTATTTTACTATGATATTATGTAGGATAGGCCATATAGTCTGACGCATGCTGTGCGTTTGTTTGTCGGTATGTTCGAAGACATCCCGTGGTCCGATCTTAACCAAATTTGGTATGCAGCCCCTATGAGTGACCCTAAGTACCACCAGGTGCAGGCAGCAAATTCGATCCGAGTCGCGCAGGTGTTGGTGCAGGTGCATCCTGGCATAGAGGAGGATCTGAACAATAAGCAGAGCAAGCATAGCGTATATGGGTATTTTTGGAATCATTGTGACGAGAGAAACTTATTGGAATAGGTTTTAAGCCATTTTATATAAGTCAGGGGTTACCAATCACGGGACGGACCAAATTTGCCGATGTATATCATTACTTTTTCTGTTATTGAGAATATTCTATGATACATTTACAATTGACTCTTATGAAAGTGCCCCTCTCCCCCCAAAGATAGTCTGCCAACCCCTGGGGACACATATGACAGTTAGGATGGGTTCTTTTGGAAAAAAAATCGAACGTCGTGATGATATCATATTGACCTAACGGAACAGTAGCTTGTGCAAGCTTGCCATATGTATGTAGTCATGAGTTATTTATGAGGACAATGTTGGAACAACAAAAAATACACATGAAGACGCACTTCAACCAAAAACTAAAACTGTAGATAATGGCATTGTGCAAATCACATTATATAATTCAGATATTACGACGACTATTTTGATCGATTTGTCCTACTATGGAGTTACGAACAAAAATAGGAAGAGAAAATTTAAACCCATAGGCGGATCATATATATAAAAAGAGCATACCCTTTCATCAATTTAGTAGTTTGTAGCAGGATATCAGCACCATTGGTGTACAATCTCGACTGATCAGGGTCCTGACAAGCCATCTTGAACAGGCATCCATAGTCATTCGTTTGCTCTCCTAGAAGGTAGCCAAGATAGAGTAGTAGTTCGGATTCTGTTAGATAGTCAACGTTCTTGTTTTCTGCAATGAAATAAAGAATTTTTTTAAATAAGAAACGAGCGTGTTCCAGAAGGAAATAGAGGTTCTGAAAATGAGATACCAAAATTCGCCTCTTTCGATTTGCAAATTTTGTGGATTTATGATATGTACTTGTCCTTGAAAATTCAAATCGGTAGACAACAAACACAGTATTACACTCCGGAATGACTATTTCCTTAGTGGTAGTTAAGATATTCATGTAAACGATTAACTTATGTCAAAAGCTCTTGGAAGTTGTGTTAAGATATAGCATGGAGATATCTGATGACGCAATTTAAACAAAATCCAGATTCAAACGATTGCAAGGACAGAACTTGGCAGGGGAAACCCAAGGTTTTGTCCATGTTCCGTCCATATGATATTAGGATGTGACTTTTTGAATTCTGTTAAATTCTGACTTTTTGACGCCTTTTAACGGCCGATTCGAATATTAATTCGTGACCAACGTACAGAGGCCAGGTGGTTCCTACTGACGGTCGTCATTAAATTAAATAAATAATATTAATAAAATGATTGGGTTATACAGACCACATAATCAACTGGGCTCTGTGCATTAGCAATAACTATAGATCGGCGAACGAAAATTTTAAATCGAACGTAATTTACTTGAGTTATCGTGCATAGTAACATCCACACATCCAGACATACATTCACAAAACGTATACTGCTTTAGATGGACTTTAGGACGTTTCAGATGTGAAACGTCAAGAAGAGTCTCTTAGGGTATTTTAATTTCATGTCCTAGAGTCCATTGAAACCACAAAATAACTTGTATCTATCTGTCTGGACGTCTGTCTGGATTTAATGTCGTTACAATGTTTGCACAGTTGTAAGACGTCGCCTCTCTGCAGGGTGAGCTGAAATAATATGAAATAAAGTGAATGAAAGTAGTTCTTACACACTGAAACAACTTGGATACTCAAAATATATTCGAGATATTGTAAATGTCAGAATAGTATACGAGATATTGTAAATGTCAGGTAGAATAGAAATAATTCATTAGAGGCAGTAGGTACCTATCCAAATACAGATGCCTTTGGCGGGAAATGTTCTTAAAATAATATCGAAACATACGGGTACCAGTTAGAAATTTTAAATGATAATAAAAACGTATACATCGTCAGGCCTTAATACCGCCTAAATTATTACCGTGAAAGGCGCAAGTGGGATGTCATTTCTTTGTATATATCATAGTCAACTCTCAATATAATATTGAGTTTGGGACGGGACGGGAGGGGGGGGGGGGCACAGCGATAATTGATCAAAACTGGCGCTCTCCGTTCATTCCATTAAATGTAGCACGATCCAGTCGCGGTAGCGCTGTGATTCGGGTGTCTCTGTATAGAGCTTGTCAAGGTTTATTTTATTTATTTATTTATTGATCCATAATTTCATTATATATGGTACAAAAAATACTTATCCTAATACAACATATTTTTTTAAATAAGTATGCTATTGTAAACGTAGCTCGGAAAGGAGACCATCTCTTTGACATACTATTGTGGTTGACCACCTCACTAGGAATTACCTCTGTTGAGGTGGTACTAATATTGTATGTTAATTCATGTCGAGATCACAATTCTTATCTAATCGGCGATCAGCTCAATCGATTAATAAGTGTACTTTGGATAATACTTCTTTATAAAATGCTTAAAATAATCGGTGGAAAATCTTAAATATTCAAAATGTCAGCCGCAGCCCGTGCGAGAACCAAATGGAAATACAGATTTCAAATTTTGTTGAAAAGAGGAGTATCTCCATGATATAGTGGTACCCCAATGTTTGGCCCAGAGCGAGCGAGATGGTTTTGCGAGGGTTGCAAAATTGAGGCTGTGCGTGCGTCTCTACCGCCGCTGTCCCCGAGCCGAACAACGATACATCTGCCGAAGATGTCTCCAAACCGATAGAATAGAATTCAGATATATCGATGCGATGCACAAGTATAGGCATTTGCAGCAGACATAAGCTTCGAAGCGGTATTTTGCTGCATTTCTATTTTAATAGTGGTTGTAGAAAAATCGTGTTTGATTTAGTGATTTTAGCGACTCTCTGCTATAGACGTTTCACAACAGACGGCCGGGCGCCCCGACACAGCCCACCCTTTTCTAGAATAAAAATAAAAAAAGAAAAATAAAAGGGTTTTAGAGAGCAAGCCCCGTTTCTCAAAAGTCTTCCCCAGTAAAATTTCACTGATATGCGAAAATTTGAAATAACAGGTGTTTCTTGAAAATAAAGTCACACATCTTGTAGCACCAGTAAATTTTCAATTCTTCAGTTCCATTTTGACACATTCACTCTTGTAATTTTAAAATTTTCGATTTTCAATTTTCAAATTTTCAAGTGTACACTATTTAAAAGAATCGAGAGATTTCGGACAATGTCGATTAAAATTGACTAACTTCTTTGATATATAGGATACCTAAAAATAACTATTGAATATTTCGAACTATCATAATTTATCCTACAGTGTACGCTCTATTTTAATAATTTCACTAAGATTTCATAACAGTTCTATCAAAATATCTAAAGATGATAGTTTGTAATAATTCTCTAATGACAGCTCATTTCTGTGTAATTTTTATTTTGCCTCGTTTGCAATATTTTCCTGTCACTCTTTTCAGTCAATTTTCAATATTTAAATATTCAATATTTTTAAATTTCAGACGTCGTGCACACTATTTCCCCTTGTGAATATTTTTGACAAAAGTAACTTCTTTCAATAAGTTAAAATATTCGAGGAACACCTACACTAGTGAATTTGTGACTACAAAACTAGAGTCACTTTTATTTGTGAAATTTTAACTTGTTGCTTGTACTTTTGAAAACAGGGTCCAGATGCTTCAAGTCTGTGACATTTATTTATAATTAAATCGTCTAACAGATATTGCTTTGGTTTTTCGAAGAATCTGTTTTGAATCTTTTAAATTGTCATTCATTTACTATGCGAACATCGCCTTGAATAAATCACTAAGTTTTGAGATAAATATTCTTGTGATAAGTAATAGTCTTAAAATTGTAACTATCGATACCGACTGTTTCTTGTCTGGTTAACAAAATTTAATCCATTCATGCTTCTGCGTCGTACTCGCCATTCCTTCATGGTTAAAATATTTAAAAATAACAGTATTCGAAGTCACTTTCCGAAGGAGAATAGAATTTATGAAAACTTCAAAGTCAACCGGTAAGGATTTCCATGATGCAAAATATGAATTAAGGTGCGTTCCGTTTGATTATTTAGCAATCCAAAATACGCAGCATGCAGCCAAGCATACATCAGATCGCCAATCCTGCACGACAGAATTCATTATAGCGGAAGGAATGCGAGAAATTTCCTAATGAATTCCGCAGAATTCCATGCTTTGAGGGTTTAAGTACGGAAGATACGGACAACCCGCAGGTCTGTCGTGTTTTTAATAAAAAAATATTACTTATATAACTGTCAATATAATTGAAAATGATATTATAGCAGAAATAGATAAAATACAAATTTTAATAGATATTTGTGGAACCAATAGGCGCCACTCTCCGTGTAAGCTCGCTCACTCAGCCGCCAAGCTCACTTCAAGCACAGTATACAGAGATAACAGTAAGCGTACTTTCTGGTGACAAGACGTGGAGGGGATAGAGTGCGGGGGAAGTGAGCAGGGGGTACTTAACCAAACGGCTGTGTTTGTCATTACGAGGGTCAGGGTTGTGGAAAGTGAATATTTCTGCGCTGTGTTTTTTATCTTTTTCTGGGGGTGTGGCGGCCATATCACGGACGCTTGAGACTTCTCTTTCTGCGTATTTCGTTCAAAGACATAGATGGCTCCTGTGGTACAATTGTCTAGTTATCGTATTACGATTTATGGTAGCCATTACGACTCGTGATGTCGCTCGCTTCGTTTTCAATTTTATTCTAAGAGAAGCTACTGTTTGTATACTGTGCTTCAGGGAGAGTATGATGCCAACTTTATAAATTCCAGCGACGCAACGTGTCATCTATCCACCACCCGCGGAACTATAATGTCAAAAAGGTTTTATCAACATATTAAATATTTTTTAGTTCTTTGAAAATTATAATTTTCGTCAAATTGTTTGAATGCAATAAACGCAAGAACCCAATTAACATATACCTACATATTTATTTTTGGGAACTATCTGTAAAACAATAGTTTTATTATTGTATGCTCATAAATAAACTATATTTCAGTGTTGTAATTATTGTTGGACGATAATCCTAACCGCAACTTTTCTCATTTTCTTTGATATTTACTGTTTACTTATCAGAATCATAAAACTCCTGAAAAACTGGACATTTTTGCCAATCGCACTCTTATAAATTGGGCGTCAACTGTATATGTAAGATAATCGTACGATGCAATTTAACTACATTTTTGAGGTCCTCGGATGGAGAAGTACATAGCATTCGAGTCCTCGCAAGGTGTGATTTTAATTATAAACTCTCTTAATTGTATTGATTATAATTCCTAATTGTATCTAATCTTATTGATTATTCTTTTAATATGAGTATTTTATTGCTCAAGTTTACGTAGAAAACACAATTCTTATTATGCTTTTGTTTAATTATATAAAATATAGAATAATAAATTGTCCATTCCAGTTGGGCTACGTTTACCATTTGGCAAGAGTATCGCTTCGCCATTAGTTTCTAATCCAGTGTTAACCATTTTAATTGCAATAGACTATAAATTAATAAATAAATAATTTCCCCAGTACAAAATACACTTTTGGTTAACTGTTGTAGTGGTTCTTTCTTTGCCACTTCTCTATTCTTATTGTGTATGTCAAGTAAAAAATATATTGGACGGTGTTTAGAGATTTTTCGGACATTTTGAGTACGCAGCGTTTAAAAAAAAAAAATAGCGCCTAACGATAAAGAATTGGCTGTATTCGCTTTCTCACTTGCTTGCTTGTGTGATTTGAAAATCTAAATTACGCTTAAATTATCGCAGATATAAATAAGAATTGTAAAGTTTGTATTGATACATTCCTTCGTAAACTTTTTATTCATCGTATCTGGATATGGATTGAAAATATAGCAAAACGCTTGTTGGCATATTTACCAGAGGGAATAACACCCAATATCTAACTCTTCTCATTCTTTTTTTTTTATTTGTTTTAAAATAAATCATTTTCAGAATTCAAACACTGGGTGTAGTTTCATAATGCAAAGTGGTACTCTTCTCGCTTATTGCGAAAATAGAGTAAGCGATAGGTAAGAGGGGAATAAATATATTCATGAATTTTTCATTATACAAAAGTAATTTAAGACCAAATATTGTGTATACAAATATAATATATTTAATTATTTCAAATATTGCCATTTTAATGAGTTAGTTAATGAGTCTGTTCAAATTCTGCAAATAGTAGAAATCTGTGGATGCAAGTTCTGGCTAGTATGGTGGGTGAAAAAAAATCTCCAGTCGCATGTCCTGCACCTTTGCGACGGTTTGCTGGGTTGGGTTGGTGTGGTCATGTGTTGTGCAAAAGCAGTGGCGAGGAACAATTGACCAGGCTCGGTTGTTTAATCCTAATTTTCTCCATCATGTCCTTGATATTAGGTCAGATCTTTTGTGTTAATTGTAGTGTCAGACCGCAATAAGCTTCATGTCCTGGATTCAACCACTGTGATGAAAGCTTACGGATTAAATACAAATTCCATTTTCGCCGCAATCCGATTCAGAATCCCTTAATTTTGGTGTTGGTTCTCATATGCACTGTTCAAGCTTTTTTACTTTGCCGAATTTACGCCAATGACTTAATATTGTATTGCCACTTCGGTGATAGCGGCTGCTCGTTCATCCGTAGTTTGCAACGGATGATGAGCACGAAATAATAAACTGTGAAGTCGATTTGTAATATTCCTACGCGTATAAATAAATATCAAGGGTTAGCTGTTACACTTCACTATAAAATTACTCTAGCTATCCCTTCTAGCTAGGGGCTCTCAAATATATCTAAAAATAATCTACCGATTCATGTCATCATCTAACGCTTTTAGTATTTTGACCAGTAATACTAAATCATGGTCTCTTCTTATGAACGATCTAAATTAACTGATTTTTGTCTGTTAATAGGGGAGGATGCGAATATTATTATAGCAGTTCTCTATTGTTAGGCTAAGCTCTTTAGCCGCAAAAACACCCGTGTAATAAGATTGATAAAGAGATTATTTTTAGCTGTTAAATCTGCTGATGGACACACGGAACAGGAAAAGGATTAAATCCAGGTGCTTCTAGCTGGACATTGGTCATCTGGCTATTTAGTGTAGGATTAACTACACACGTTGTTTACCAGGCGTGCGCGGGCTTACCATGCAAACTTTATCATG
>JAOPUG010000042.1:10228152-10238382 GCA_027564375.1 Micropterix facetella | reverse complement strand
AATGTATTTTTCATATTTTAAATAACCAATTTAATTGAAAATTATAAGGGCTAACTTTTGTTAAACAGGAATTACCTTTTGTTAAACAGGTATCAGATAAAATTATGTAAAATCCAAAGAAAAAACTAAAAGAAAGTTTTCATCCTGAGAGGATTTTATATCAATGATATGACTGAATTACCTATTATTTTCATCTAATCACTTTGACGATAGACAGATTGTATAAATTTGTGTATTGCATTTATTATATAAATTCTTTCAGACAACACCCCAAGGAAAATCAGTTTATGGCGAATTAAAACACGAAATGTGCATTGTTTTCATTGACGACAAGTATTAAATGATTGCCGATATTGAGTCGTTAGGTTGACTTTAAAATATCGAAAACGGAAACCCAAGGCTGAATGGACCAAAACATCGGTATTTTCCATATCGAAAAGATCACCTTTAAAGGTTACAGGTACCTTCAATATATGTTACCATTACCAAGTACAGAAACGTTGCAACAAGTATTTAAAATATTTCATGTAAATCTGTTGTTTTCTGAATATCTAAAATAAAATAAAATTAGATATATAAAAATATAAAGAAATTTTCATTATGGTTGTGTTTTTTTTTTAATTTTAATTACATACGAACTGGCTCTACTATAAGAGGCTCATTACTACAGAAGGTCAGTCAAAAAGAAAATTTTCTGTTAAATACTATCTGCCAAAAACATTGGGCGATGTTAAATACGAACGAGTCATTGTATGCAAAAAGATGTTTTTGCAAACCTTGCTATTGAGGAAGGTATTGTGCGAACCGCTTTGAAAAAAATTGCTGATAATGAGGGGCTGGTGATAAAATCTGATGAGAAAGGTCACCATGATAATCATCCTAAAGTCAAGACCAATGAAATGATTAAAAGCGTTTGTGACCACGTCAAATCCTTCACTCCTGTAGAATCACACTATATTCGGAAAGATTCTTCAAAATTGTACCTAGAAAGTGAATTGACTATGTCAAAAATGTACAAACTCTACCAAGAGTGGGTATCGGAATCGAATGCAAGCAGGGCTAGAACATTGAGGCAGTAAACTGATGTTGTCAATGAAAACTTTAATATTGAGTTTTATAGACCAAAGAAAGATCAGTGTGACGAATGCGTTGCATATAAAAACCTACCAAAGCCTGTACGTCAAGGTGCTCAGGACTAATTCAATTAACATTTGCGAAATGAGGATCTGGCACGCAGTCAAAAAAATGAGGATAAACTCTCTGCTATTGGTTCGCCTAATACAATTGTAACGGCAGCATTTTACTTCCAAAATGGGCGCTCATCTCCTCACGCAGAAACCAGCATATTGTATTATAAGAGAAAACTTAATATCTTAAATTTTACTATCTTTGAGATGGGTCAGAAAGTAGGAAAGTGTTATAAGGCAGAGTGGCACAAGAGCGCGCAGTTTTGGGTTCTAAAATTTGTGCAAATAAAACTATGCATTTTAGGAAAAGAAAAATAAGTTTATTTCAACTGTTAGTTATCTGGCTGTTACAAGAAAAAATATGAATCATCTAACTCTTACCTATTACAACACATAATAAAAAAAGTAAATAAAGTCAACGTGCGCACTCATGTGCACCCTGTAGCCCAAGAGTGCGCAGGCGGGTATACACCAGTGCGTACACACTATATGGTGGGATACTCCCCATGGCTCTGGCTAAGCTGGTTGATGTGGGTTGTTTCAGTGATTAGGTAAGATTCAGATATCCCCTAAGCCAGTCTTTTCCAGCCAGTTTAGTGTCCTTACAAAATTGGTGAGATATATTGTTTTTTTCTGCAAATTCATAGGCGAAAGATCGCAAGTTCTTGGCAGTTATTCCAAAAAACATTCCAACAAGAGGTTTGATGTGGTCGAATAGCTTCATTTCCATGTCTACGCTAAAAGTGCATTTGAACCGAACCGACCCAGGGCTTGTGGTACGTTTTTTTGCTGAAGTATCTTCCTTAGGATATACTCTGCCATCCTCAACAACTTCGCGACGTATCTCTGACTCTTTCATTCTTGTAGGACTCTTCTGGCTTCCTTCATGATAATAGGATCGACATTCTTCCTCTTTGTTTTTCTCGGTCGTCTAGACATTCTAAAATCAAAACAGTAAATAATAGTAACATTCGGAATTAACAAAACGTGCAAGAGTGCGTGCGTACTCGTGCACATTTCGTCCCTGTGCACTCACGCACAGCAGGTGAACGTTTTGTCAAAAACTTACTACTACAGCCATCCAAAGCAACCTGACAAATTGCTTTCTTTTGATAGCTTATTAAGTAAATTTGTAACAAATAATCACACAACAACACTTTATTGCATTGAACCTTCGCGTGAAAGAGTTTTCAGAATAGATAAATATTATAATAAACGAGCAAAAAAAGCTGTTTTGTTACCTGGAATCGTAAATAATCATCTAGATATACACACATCTCGCGACAGTAACACGTCAACACTTCACGCTAGCATCTAGCGACTGAATTTTGTAACTAACGTCAAAAGCGGGATGTTTATATCGAATTCGTACTCTTGCACACTGCGCGCTCTTATGCCACTCTACCCTAATCCCTGTAGATGGTGTGAACGCCACGGACGAACGTCAAATCGAGACATGCACCAGTGAGAGTTGTCTGTAGACTGGTATCCGTTGCATGGCTGGCACCCTCGACGTTTACATGCGTCTAATCATTTGTGGCAGGGTTTAAATTTGGCTGTATCCTATCCTGGAAACGCCTCCTACAGAAATCGCGACACTGCTGCAGTTACCGATTTCAAATCGTTCTTGAAGCACAACCCGTCACATACATCACGCTTGTGTCCCAACTCGTTCTCGATGAACACGGACTTGAACCGGGTTGTAGCCAAATTCCAGCGCCTACGGTACTCAGGCGCACGACAAATCTGCTTTATTAGCTGTAGCCCTGTACTGTTAATGTCGTGTACACACTGGCTCCTCCTGATGGATGTCGATGTAAAAATTCGCCCGGTAATTTGGGATGTTGTTCATGAGTACTATAAAGATCGAATAAAAAAGCAGACTGCGTGGGAAAATATTTGTGAACTCTTGATTGAGAACTTCAGCCAAAATACGGAGAACGAAAAAAATGTAACCAGTAAGTTTTCCACTCTTAATTTTAAATAGTATTGAGATATTTCTAATTTAGGTTGCTTTTTTATTCTTTTGTTCATAAATGATTGTTTTAACTTTTCAATATAATATGTAATTCACTGACGAAAGGATATACAGTGGTACCTCGATATACGAGTGCCCTAATATACGAGTGTTTTGAGATACGAGCCGCCGAGCGAGCAATATTTTGCTTTGAGATGAGAGCAAGATTTGAGATACGAGGAATTGCACACTAAACCGCTGCACACGACACCAACATGCGCCCCGCATGTTGCGGTCGTGCGCAGCGTCTAACAGTTTCTCCCACCTTAGACTAGACCTCCGTCTGTGTGCTTGTTTCCCTCGTTTTCGAAGCATTTTTGATAAGTCGGGTTCGCGTTTTTTGCTTTTTGTACATTTACAAAACATTACCACATTTATTTTTATAACCATGGGTCCGAAGAAGAAGATTATGTCTATTGAATTAAAGCGTGAAATCATAGAAAAACATGAGCAAGGTGTGCGAGTAGTTGCCTTGGCGAGGATGTACGGGCGTAGCACATTAATGATATATTCTGTGCTTAAACAGAAGGAGTTGATAAAGGGTATAACGCCAGCTAAGGGCGTTACAATAATTTCTAAGCTCCGGACCTCTCTCCATGAAAAGATGGAGAAACTACTGCTGGTGTGGGTGACAGAGAAGCAGCTTCAAGGAACCTTAACACAAAGGATCATACGTGAGAAGGTACGAGCGATTTACGGTGATTTGCTGAAGCAGATCCCACACACTTCCACAAACGAGGAATCGGAAGACTCGTTTAAAGTCGGGGCTGGTTTGACAACTTTAGGAAAAGGACCGGCATTCACTCCGTCGTCAGGCATGGTGAGGCAGCAAGTTCGGATGTGAAGGCAGCTGAGGTTTACATCAAAACGTTTTCCGAACTGATAGAAGCCAAAGGATACATCCCCCAGCAAATCTTCAACTGTGACGAGACAGGGCTTTTCTGGAAAAGGATGCCGAATAGGACTTACATAACGGCAGAGGAGAAGACGATGCCAGGTCACAAAACCATGAAAGATAGATTAACTCTAGCACGTTGCGCCAATGCGAGTGGCGACTGCAAAATCAAGCCTCTGCGAGTATACCATTCGGAAAATCCCAGAGCCTTTAAGTCACATAAGATGTTAAAAGAAAATGATCGTTTCTGCGCTGTATTTTTTACTTTTTTCTGTTGGTGTGGCGGCCGTATGACGAACGTTTGAGACTTCTATTTCTGCGTATTTCTTTCCAAAGCGCGGTTGGCGCTTGTGGTACAATTGTTTAGTTATCGTATTGCGATTTGTAGTAACTTTTACGATTCGTGACGTCGCTCGCTTCGATATCAATTGTATTCTAAGAGAAGCTACTGTCTGTATCCTGTGGCCTATATAAGGAGAGTGGATACCGAGCGCAGATCAAGGACCCTCGAGACCATCGTGGGCTTTCCGCAGCCCGGATACCTGATACGGTTCAATTCATCTTCAGACGCTGCACGATCAGGCGCCTCAACAGAAGACAATAAGAAGAAAAGAAGAAGATCTCGATAAGGGAATATTTAAATATATTTCAGAAGCGGTTCACTTAAATGCAACAAATGTGACATAACTCTAAAATCTCTCCGATACTCACCACTATCTCCGATATCGTTAAAGACATCTACCGAAATGCTCATGCATTATCTGACTGCTGCTGCGCTATTCCTTCTCAAAATGTTTTCGTGACACTAAAAACCGACCTAATACCATAACGCGTGCTCCTTATAATATGTACGCTTATACTTTCCGGTTAAAGGTTACGCAAGACGCGCAGTCGGTTTTGGGTCTATTGAATAATAGTGACTTGTCATTAAAATAGCTGCAGTCACGTTTTGTCGTACCAAAATGGACATCCTGTCCCGGATTTATGTATCCGGATACTCGACTAGACGTTATAACATTACACGCGGTGAGGTGGCCGACGAGAGATTTGTACCAACCGACTCACTTTCCATTCATGGAAACAACGTTATGCGATGGAAAAACACGGCGGTCCTCAAACTGTTTAACCATTGTAATGATTAGTACATCGTAAAGAGGATAAGATTATAGTCGAACTCCTATAAGAAGTAAAGATTCATTGCCCACTATATGTGTTATTCAAAAAGACACTTGACGAAGGATCGGAAATTTTCGGCAGTAACATTGCTCCCCAAAAAAGGGAATAAAGCGTCACTTCCCAACGTTAATTACTAGCTTGTGGGTAATAGCATATGCGCATAACTCGATTCATTTGTAGTCGAAACTATGTCGCCGCAGTACGAAGTGATGACTCGGGCCATAAAAGTCGTTGAACGTATGGACGGTAGCATGTGGATAAAAAATACTACCCGCATTGCAGAAGTAAATCACGCTCCGTAAGGCCATGGAAGTGAGAAAAAGATAGTATAACTCTAATAATTTATGGCCGGAGTCGTCAGTTTATACTGCGGTGACTAGTACAATCAACAATATCCATTCTGTAAGGGTTGAGTGATAGGCAAGGGCACTTCATTTGAGAGCGATTTTAAGATTCGTAACATTTTACTATAAATTATATACATATCCAAAATTCAAAAGGTAAAATTTAATAAATATTTATACCGCAATATGATGTAGAGAGAAATCCACTGAACAACTTGGTTAAACTCGCTTAAATAGATTTTCCTTCCATTTCCGAAAAGTGAGGATTATAATAATTACTATAGATATATACATTCAAAAATATTTCCCTAATCTCAAAGTAAAAGAGTTGAAGAATACTCTAAATAAACAGATAACCATTAGAAATTTATTATTTTTTACTAAAAAAACTGCAAAAATCATTTGGAGTTCTTTATTTAAGCTGAATTTTATTGAAAGTTAATGAATTTTGAATGATTTACATCCGTTTTGAGAATTAATCAATTTATAAATTGACACTGGGATATGTTATTTTTAAAAATTAAATCTCAAAAACCCGCATTTCTCGAAGATTGCCCGCAGCTATGGAAGATTAATATATATAATTTCAGTCATACGAAAATGTGGACTATTACCTAACTATTCGTAGAACATTTGTAGTTATTTTTTTTGGAGCACATAACGACTATTATACAATATTATATTGTGATGACCAAATTGTGGATACTTTAGTTAAAAGTTGATTTATTGAAAAATTAAAACATTTATAATTATACATTATATTTTGATTGTACGATATGATGTTTAGGGTGGTTAAACAACTTATGGAAGAGTGTAATATGAAGAAGCCTTCAACGCCGTAGAAATTAATATGGTCTGAAAAAGTGACGAGTACATATGAGTCGGTAAAATCACATGACTTCATGTAATGATTCATGAAAAAATAGACTTGATTTGCAGACGACATCGTTAAAACACGAACTCTACCCTAGTAATCGTAGACGTTGAAAAGCTAAATGAGTTTTCGCAGAAAGTCGGCTTTTAAATAATTAAAGAAAGAACACAGGGGTCAAAA
Source organism: Micropterix facetella (assembly GCA_027564375.1). Lineage (NCBI taxonomy): Eukaryota > Metazoa > Arthropoda > Insecta > Lepidoptera > Micropterigidae > Micropterix > Micropterix facetella. The sequence continues at coordinate 10,231,709 of JAOPUG010000042.1, read as the reverse complement.
AAGAGATACAAATCCTATATAGAAAGTAATCTAGATTGGTGCTAGTATAGGGACATCTTGGAGACCTTTTACGGAATTTTAATGTTTGTGTATAGATCCCAAAAAATCCCACATCCCCTCTTTTGCAGTTTAAACCACAATTTCTAGCCCCTCCCTTCCACTCACCATATAACCAATTGGTTTTGGCGCCCCCTCTTTATCGAAACACACTTTATAATTGTTTAACCCTTTGTTACCCATTGCGAGTATTTGTTGCACGAATAAAACAAATTTTAAATATGATTATAATCACCTGATTAAGCGCCTACTTAGAAAGGAATTACCTATAAGAGGGGTCCTGCAATGTAATGTTATGGAGCGGGTGTCTCATAACTGTTGTGCTTTTTATATATAAATCTCTTTTCGAATATTCGTGCCACAGACAAATTTAAAAAATAAGTGTTTTTGTACGAATTTTTATTAACAAAATATTCCTTCTAACTAGCGTCACACCCCCCAAGGGAGACGCGCTCCACCGGTTGGGAAGTCATGATATAAACTCTTCACAATATGTTATATACAAGGAAACGTTTCAATTTATAAACAAAAGACGGTCGCCTGGACCGCACTCTCCCATGGCTATGTTATTTAATTAGTTTAGGCCAATCTAAAAACTATATTAAGGATAGGTTAGGATAAAAATCCAATTATTTTTCCTTAAACACGCTTAAACGATTAATGTTATGGATGCGAGCGAGGAAGATTGTATGGCATGCTACATGTCATATATCATGACGTTTATTAGTTTATGAAAATGTTGGCAACTCCGTGGAAGCGCTGCGCGTGAGTACATCCGCCGTTTCGATGCCAACCGGCGTGTGGTCAGTTTTCTCTGCCGGGCTTTAAAAGAATGAAAGATATTTTTTTAATAAACAACTCGCTGTCGCCCGGTCGTGCGGCTATCTGTGGTTCAAAGTGACAGCGGTCGGCTCTTTCAAAGAAATCGACAAAAGTGCCCGTGCGCTCGCGGAATGCATCAACCTGCCACCGGCACGAATTCGGGTCATCGGCGCATCGCACCGCGCCCGGGCCATTAACTGGGAAACGCGCGCGCCACTTCTTGGTGCGAGTTGCATGTGGCGGAGTGTTCATCAAACCGCGTAAGGGTCATTTTTAAATGACGCGATTTGAATGTCCTAATTCTTCCACATTTGTGTTGTTGATTTTTTCCATGCAACCTTTAAGTACAAATCTATTGATTCAACTATATGTCAAGATTCCCCAAGTAAATCCTTTTCTCTAGCTTATTCAGGAGAATTTTCTCTATTTCATCCTGTTTTGGAGCGACATTTAAAAACATTCAGTGAAATAATACCGCTAGGTACTTCGAAGTAGTACAAAAAACAATCATTAACTTTCTCGTTAAAGAATTTACCAAGGGGACATCAGCGCTTGCTTAATTTTGTTGAGAAATTATTCGTCTTGAATTCAGTCCGTTTCCACTTTGCATTGATTTTACCATAACACATCTTCCAGCAGAGATTTTGTTTACATATTTGTTATATTTGCCTTATAACTTTAGTAACAAGATTTTGTGAAACAAGTAACTGGGATTGTGCAAACCAGAATTACATCTCTGCAAAATGACGACTAATAAATATATTTCAAATTTAAACCAAGATACAGCCATCAAATGACAAGGATCTGAGAATCATAATAAGGTTCGCCTAGGTCTAACATCACAGGCATGCCCAGGGGTTGCAATCAACGGAATAATAATTGGAATTTTTCAACTTGGAAAGTTTGAGATGGAGTACCCACCATCGTCCGCCATTGAGCCTATGATTTTTTCGTGGCGCTGCTTCGGAAATTTCACATGAAATAATTTTTATTGTGTAAGTTATATATCGAGGATTAATCCGATTTATAATAAAACTCACTAAGTATCTCTTTATATATCGTTATATATAATTACTTTCCACATTTGGGAAAAAAACGTGTCATTATTCTGGGCGAATGATTTATTATATAAATATAAAATATACTTTATCAGGTTGAAAAGTGTCCAAGCTGCGGGCTAATCCACTACCCCGGGATGTTTCAATGAACTTTATCATTATATCACCCAAAAATGAACGCAGACACTTTGTGGACAATACAATTAACTTCTCCAGTTCCACCAATGCCCGTCAGAGGCCAATTATTAAGGCGAGGCACTGAACAAAAACACCGAGCGAGCATCCTCGTCCCCTGACTACCAGATTCGGACAGATTTCTCCATCCTCCCGTCTGGTCACGGGTTCGAAGTCGCTTGTGTGGCTCCTACCTGACGTATTCTTCGCGGCATTCCATCACTCGGAAATATCGCCGATTAGAAGCCTCCTTTACTCGCCATATACCAACCGAGATCGGATGGTAAACGGATCGTTTCTAAGGATAAGTGACACCAGGTCAACAACAACACCCGCGTATTAGAGAACATAAATTCCCACGCCGGATCTCTGCCGATTGAGCAGCTAGGCCGGTAAACCTACTAGTGTATCAGCAGGTATTCCTAGCAGGTATTTCCGCCCTTGGTATTCTCCTAGATCGGCCGCACAGCAGGCTCACCGCACAGCGAGACTAACCAGTTCCTCTTTGAAAAGGCACCCGGATATGAGCTGCTCCGTGAATCGGGCCGACCGAGTTGACAAAAGTGGCCATCTGGCCCAAGCTGCAACGGAACCATTAGAAACCGTACTTTATCACTTAAACTTATAAAAACTTAAACAATACATGTGAGAAAAATAGCAAAAATCGATTGATGGGCTGCATGCCGCGCGGGGTAAAACGAAAGACTAGAATAGGTCATTAATGCGTACAAATAGCTCGGTTGTTGAATCTATTGCATTGTAGTTGACAAGCCCATACTTGTTGAAGTGATTAAAAATATTGATGAATCAGCACAATGTACCTACTCAAACTATCCATAAGTACGAATACGTCTATCGGCAGCTAATTAGGGTCGAGTCTAGTCCATCACTTCAGTTCATAATTCGTCAATATACTAGCTACGCAATAAGTGATCTTAAAAATGTTAGGTTGCATCAAATATCAGTAGGTGTATTCACATCGCGGTGGAGTGTCCGACGACATTTGTTTATGTCACTTTCTTTCTACGCGGCTTGTGAAATCATTCATACTTTTCCAATAGCAGCGCAGGGTTACACACGCATTATAATGTTCACGCGAAGTTTCAATTCTATTGATAATTGTATTGAAATTCGGCTTTATATATACCAAACCCTCACACTAATTCTCACGCTCACATTCTACACTCGTATACTCAACATATTTGCACAAACACACCCTAAAATACAGGTCTCATATTATATACTATTATTTTTTTTGTATTTTAGTCGTATTGAGTAGTTATCAATGTACTTTTTGTAATTTTATTGGCAGCGCTTGCGGAAAGCAGAGTAAGCAAAAACGGGCCGGCTATGATCGATGTGATAGTTGATGGATGCTGGGGAAGGAGATCATATAGAACCAATTATTCGTCGCTATCAGGAGCAGCAACCATTATTGGTAAAAAA
>JAOPUG010000042.1:9927725-9938812 GCA_027564375.1 Micropterix facetella | reverse complement strand
TCTCTCTCTCTCTCTCTCTCTCTCTCTCTCTCTCTCTCTCTCTCTCTCTCTCTCTCTCTCTCTCTCTCTCTCTCATTCTCTCTCTCTCTCTCTCTCTCTCTCTGTCTGTCGCCGAACCGAGGCTCCTGACGGGATCGCTAGTAGCCTTAACACAACGCTCTACATCCAGTGACCATCTCTCTGTCGCCATGATCTAGGATCCTGAAGGAACAATAGTGGAGCCCTATTTTTTTCTGTATTGGTGCAAATTCGAGCCTTATTATATATTAAAAATAAAGACTGTTTCCTATATAATAGATATTATATCATAGATCACTATATGGGTTGTCAAAAAAGAATAGGGTTAATATGAAAATAAAATTAAAATAATATTTTAAAAAACTTTCAATATGTTTATTGACATAGTAAAAAAATGTGTTATCTAAATGACATCCGTGACGTTGCTTACACTCCTCAAACCTGGGGCGAAGAGCGCATCCATGCACTTTCTCTTGAGAACATCGCTATTTCAGTCGGAGGCTTTAAATTTGAGAAAAACAGCCGGATTACCATAATAAACTATTTTTTAATATAGTGTAAAAAAAAATTAATGGGCTTCTTGGATGAACTTAGTGGACTTCTTTCATAAGCGAGCGAGCGTTTGAGTTATTTCAAACGCCTATTATACCATAGTAAAATACAGACTATCGGTAATGTTTTATGTTGTATACTAAGCATTCTATTAACACAAAATAAAAAAAAATAAAAAAAGCACTTCTGTTGATATAAAATAAACTACACTTTTTGTTAAACTTTTTGTCATGAGGTCGGAAATAAGAGTTATTCGAAAATATCGCTTGGTTTTAGTAAAATTATTAGGTTGCTAAATGTCAAGTGATGTTTTTATAAGGGTTGAGCCGAATACGGAATAGTATTCGGTTAATCCGGATATTCGGCAATATTTTACGTGTTCGGTATCCGGTTTACGAACTGAATATTCAGTTGAGTCAAATCATTAATATAAAACACAAGCATACTCCATTGATCTACGCACCATTTTCAAAGTCGTCCATTAAAATCTTCAGCCGCGATCTCTTACGCGTCATATTTATATATTTATTAGCGATTGACGATTTAATTAAAACCGTGCTTGTCGGAAACCATAGACTAAATTAGTGGAGGTAGGTTCTTAGGGGTGCAATTAATTTCACTCCTTTTTGAAATTTGGGAGATTCAAAATATTGACATTATATGTGTCCTTCAATTTTAACATTATTTTAATTTTTTATACGATCAAGAATGCAAATCGTACTATATAATTAAACGCAGTGACTATGATAGGATAGGTCTACAATTTTATGAAAAAGTAAATGATATTTCAGAAGAAAATTATATCGATTCACCCTCTTAAATGCTTAAAAAGGACTATTTCCATAATGAAGCCACATATTTATAAATAGGTTATAGTCATGTGTGCCGGCACCGGATTTCTCATGACGGCTTCTGATTAAAAAAAAATCGGCGGCGGCGGCGTTTCGGCGATCTGATATTGGGTAGAGTTATCTAAATAGATGATTTTCTATTTAGATAACTCTATTTTCTATCAATACTATCCTATTTTCCTATTTCTATCAATACTATTTCCTATTTTCTATCAATACTATCTTACGAGCCTCCTAATCTATATTATACTAGTCTTCGAAAATATGTTCACTTTTCAGCACTCGGACTCCACTGTATCGCTGGGGCCACAGTAACGGCAAACGCCATTAAACATAGGTGCAGCCACGACTAAACGCGATAATTTTTCAACGGCATTCACAATGCGGATGCCGTTAGGTAATAGCATGGATGGCAGTATTTTTTGGCAGATCAAAGAGATTTATCGCGATAATATATGATTATAGCAGCCACACCTACGTTTGTCGTTGTGTACCGTAAGCGCCGACGGGATCACACCAGAGATATTATGTAAGTTTGAATTGTAAAAAATAGATGGGAGGAGATCGCATCTATTTTTTAATGTACCGCACCACCGTACAAATATTGTTGTGCACAGGCCAGTGGGAAGGGTTATAGCCCTTCTTAATTCCTTACCCGCTGGCATAGACATCTTTTGCATATCCCTTTGGCAGCTAAAAAGGCAACTCCCCTCTATCTCATTTTTATCAAAAATAGTTATTTCTTTTCGCTTAGTTTTTTATTTATTTTTATATGTTTTAAATAGCTTACTTATGTATATCTGTAATTATATACTTGAAAACTCTAGATGCTCAAGGCGAATTGGATTCGTCTGTAAAGCTTTTGAATAACATTTAACAAAATAAATAAAATAAAAACATGTTTGTTTCCCACCCGGAGCAGCTGTTGATCGACGATAACTGCGGCTACGTATACTATGGTTATGGAGTGCACAAATGAAAGAGTGGACAAATTTATTATCCACCATCTTCTTTTTCTTTGTTTTGGCTTTTTTGGACCAGTAATGATAAAACATATTGATATAATAAAAATTGACATATAAAATATACTGTAGCAGCTTCTGCGTCCATTTTGATTTGTGGAACATTTATCGCCGTTTATATGGCGATAATGGACATTGACGTTGACCACTAAAGTGTGGCCACATAGTTTGTCGCGTTAATTTGAGGAAAAAATTCCGCCGGTTTTATCGCGATAATGGGCATTGACATTGACCGTTGTTAACGATGCCTGCGAGGTCCAAGGACAAATGTACATTTTTTTAAATAAATTTTATTTAAGAAAAGGCGTTGCTTGGAAGTAGGCTGGGTACGTTTCACCAATTTATTCTCTAGATATCGGTAATCTTTGAAAACGGATATCAAATATTGCAACTGTAAACGTCATGCATTGACAACGTAAAATCCACAATACAGCAGTCAGGCAATTTATTGAAAGGAAATTATATTTAATTTGCCTGTTATTTGTATCCAAGAGAAACGCTATAACAGTAAGTTTGACGGGTCGTTACTTTTCTCGATAATTCGTGTCATAGTTTAAGGTTCTTCTAGGTCGAATGACTTCCGAACTTCCTCATTCTCGAATCTGATTAAAAGTGCAGTTGTTATTGTCAACTGCTACTGGCGAACCCGACCACCCCAGAGCGTTTCAATGATCGTGTCATTATATCACCCCGAGATGAAACACAGAGACTTGAGAACGAAGACAATCTACGTACCAAGCTCCGCATCAGCCTGTAAGAGTCTTACTCCTTACTGCGAGGCGCTGAGATTTTTCAAACCTAGTGTGACTTCCATCGCGCCCTTACTTCCAGATGTGATCAGATTTCTCCGACCTCCCGTCTGGTAACAGGTTCGAAGTCGCTCGCGCAGTCTTCTACCGTATATAAGCAGCAATTCGTCACCGGAGCATGTCGCGGATACGAGGCGCCCTTTACTTGGTAAGCCACCCGGGTAGACACTATAGTTTCTAGGGATATATAGTATAAGCTACCTAACTACCCCCGCTTTCTTAGGTCGCATTAAGCTTCCAAACTCCCCTGACTATTCGTCGTTGAGCAAGGGCCGGCAGACCGACCAGTGCATCAGACAATCATCCATCCGAAGATTTCACCGAGTGCATATGCCGCATTACCGGGACACACTTGATTTATACCAGTCAATCATCTCATATATATCCGAGAGTAAAGGGGCCCTTTTCAGGAAGGTTGTTAAGCAAAGCAATGCATGCCGACCAATTATCAGATATCTAGGCTCGCCCGATATACTCCCCCAGATCATCCGCCATACACAGCAGGTTCGCCGGTTTCGTCCCTCTTCGGTGAGGCTGCCGGATAGGAGCTGAGTCGTGAGTCGGGCCGACCGTGATATATAGAGTTTGGCCATCAGGACTAGCTGCACGACCCCATTAGACTCCAACTATTAAAATTGCAATATGCAATATGCAACATCCGATTAAAAGTTCAATATGCATGTTTAACTTCTAAAAGATTATCTTTCTGATAAAACTCAACGTGTAAAGGTGGATAGCATAATAAGTGAAGAATTATCTATTGAATATGGTGTTTCACATGGAAGTATACTAGGACCTCTGCTATTTCTTGTTTATATTGACGATCTTTGCCTCCTTCCCCTTCTCATTCCAATAATGGTAAGATAATATCTTATGCCGACGACACAGTTTTACTCATCAGTGCCCAAACTTGGAGTGAGGCATTTAAAATCGTCCAGGCTGAATTCGACTCTGTCATCCAGTGGCTTAGAAAAAACTCAATACAGACAAAACAAAAATTTGACGTTCTCCTACAATACACTTACTCAACCAGCTCCGAACACATACTCAATATTAGCACATCACTGTTCAAACTCGCCAGAGAATGCCTGTGTATGCTCTAAACTTAACAGCACAAACGCAATGAAATATCTAGGCATCATAATTTTGATAAGGATCTCAACTTTAAAGCACATATAGAAACCCTTACAGAAATAATACGTAAATTAAATTATGTCTTTAGTAACTTAAGAGACGGCGCAAGTGCCAATCTGCTTAAAACAGTTTATCTTGCTCTATGTCAATCTTTGTTAGTGTACTGCATAACATTCTGAGGCGGTACCCATAAAACGACCATGTTGAGTTTGAAAAAAGTACAGAGAGCTATCTTGAAAGTCAGTTTATTTCGCCGATTTAGCTACCCGACATTTGAACTTCTTGCTAAATGTTATATCCTTTCTGTACGGCAGTTGTTGATTTGACTAAGTATTACTAAAAAGCATTCACTAATACTCTACAACCCTGCCCTCCAATCCAGCAAAAGACGAGCAGATATTGTTTATACTACTACACCGTTTCGAACCGCACACTCCCGCAGATTCATTTGATATCTTGGTAGTTTTCTGTATAATAGAATACATTTCTCTGTATACATTTACTTAATGAAGCAAGTATACATTTACATATGTAAAAAAAAACAGTAAACGACGAGCTAAAAGGCAAAACATACGAATATACTGTAAACCTATTATTTTTGTTAAATAACGAGGCACCATTTAAACTGGAAAATAAGTAGAACTCTACTGCAAAGCTCTTTTATTGCTATTACAAATATTCTTTATTTAAGCACCAACCCACGCTTATAAACTAGATACCTAAGATACAAGTATTTTTTTTGTTACTTAGTTTAGGTATCTCCATGATTACAGAACTACAAACTAATTTATATTTTAACTTAGCAATCAATAATTATTTTTAAAAAATTTTGTATCATATATGTCAATATTAGCCAATATTATGTATATAAGCTTCATGTATTATATTAGGGCTAAGTTTTTATGCAGAAATAAATGTATCTCACCTTATCTACTTATCTAGTGACTTGTAGTTTGCTAAATGAAGGATCTTAATTATCAGTTACGCCGTCGATGATCAATATGTAGACTGAGAAGCGAAAAGAGTAAAACAAAGTGTTGAGTTGAAATTCAAATGATCGGAAGGAAATGATAACATTAGTAATATGTAAATGGCGATTGAATACCATCAAATGCGAAACTGCCCATTTGCGAGTGAATCCATCTTAAAGTTTATTGAAATAATTAACTGCATAGAATTTTTAGCTAACCGATTAGTTTATATTTTACCGTTAATTGTAGTGGGCGATGGTTAAAATCGAGCAATCCGAAGCTTTTAGTTAATCACAGAAAGTGGATATGCGGAGGTAGTTATTTAATTTAATTTTGCCGTTAAGCTTTCTCCAGTCGACTTGGCTTCTGGGGCATATTAACTACATTATCAGGAATAAGCAGATTATTGGTATTATTTTTATCAGTAATTAAAGGCACTTTCAAAGGAGTAGAGCATTGTAGAGCATTGTTCGTCAACCAATGGTCCGCTAAATCAGTGCCGTTACATGAGTTTCGGCCCGCCGGTCAGTTAACTCTAGGCTGTTTAAGTGGTATTTGAGAGTATGGCCTCTCTACATCTGCATCTCTAACTCTATCGTTTTCTCGCTCTGAGACGAACGACGAACTTGTGGACGAAAAACGATCCATTAATTCAGTTCCGTCAATGCCCAACGCCTTGTGGCGAGGCACTGGGAAAATCCACTAAGCGGGCAGCCTCACCTCCTTTCTCCCAGATTAACAGATTTCTCTTTCTACCCGTCCGGTCACGGGTTCGAAGTTGTTTGCGCGGCCTCTACCTGATGCAATGACGCGGTATTCCGTAACACCGAAATATCGCAGATCCGAGGCGCCCTTTGCTCGGCTTCTCATCCGAGATCGGGTGGACAACGAATCTTTTCTAAGGATAGGTAGTTAACAATAGGTCCGCGGACAACCATCTACGCCCGCGTCTTAGAGAACATACGTTCCCAGACACCCCCGACTATTCGTTGGGGCCTAATGGGGCTGTGCAGCTCGGGCCATATGACCATCTTGTTACACCGATCAGCCCAACTCACGGTCAGCTCCCATCCGGTAGCCTCTCCGAAGAGGGACTAATCCGGTGAAACCCATTTGCGGTCGGACCTGTGGTAACACCTAGGGTGGCCCTGGACGGTTGAAGTAGTGGTCGGTTTACCGGCCTTGCTCGATTGACGAATATCCGTGGAAGTCTAGTTGCGTAATGCTTCTTAAGGCGCGGGGGTAGATGTTGATCTGGGGTCACCTATCCTTAGACTTTCTAAGGATAGGTGACAGGTCGTTGACCTATTGGACACCTGATCTCGGGCTCTGGCTCTCCGAGTAAAGGACGCCATGAGTCCGCGATATTTCCGAGTAACGGAATACCGCGTTATCACACCAGGTAGAGGTCGCGCAATGACTTCGAGCCCGAAACCAAATGGACGGATGGAGAAATCTAAATTTAGGAGCGAGGTCACGAGGATGTGCTCATTGCCTCATGCCTCTTGGTAAGGAGTAGGACTCTCGCGGGCAGTGGGAGTAGTTGGATACGTGGATTGTTTTTGTCAAAATTTACTGCGTTCAAGTCGGGGCGATATACCGTTACAGGTCGTTGAAACGCCTTGGGTTGGCGGGTTCACCCGTAGCGCGAATCTTAAATCCAACTATATATTCGTTGGGGCCTAATGGGGCCGTGCGATTCGGGTCTTAGTGGTTAAACTCTGTATATCATGGTCGGCCCGACTGATGGCTCAGATCCCATCCGGCAGCCTATGACCGCAAGGCCATGGTCCTTGGGGCCTAATGGGCTCGTTCAGTTCGAGTCCAAATGGCTAAACTTTGTATATCATGGTCGGCCCGGCTCACGGCTGAGCTCCCATCCGGCAGCCTCCCTGAACACCAGATCGTTGAGGCATCAGCTAAATCAGTCAGTATCAACAATGGTAAACACTCTAGCGATATCATTTAGTTCGCCTGTAACTTGCGGCATTTAAGTATATTGTGCCTGCAGGTGGGATGGAGTAATTCTAACTCGTTAGCGCCCCACGAAGCGTAATGTACAGTTTAGTTACTTAGCTAGTTACCTAAAGCGCCATCACGCAAATTGGATATTCCCTGTACAATGATGGGAATCCGAAGCAGTGTGGTTTTTTCACCCAAGAATACGGCCGAACGGCCACACAATGAAAACGATACCATTGCGAGTCATTATCTTTATCGCTACAGAGGCGTAGAGCGGTCGGTCCGATAACGCTGTAAAAAATGCGGCGGCCGCGACGTGATAGCTTGTTTCATAATGAAAACGAATGGCGGGAAGATGAAAAGAGTCACGTGTGGGACTAGGTCAGAAAATAAATTAAAGTAGTAAGTAGCCGCCGAAGGAAAGGTGGTGCTGGCGAAGTATTGATGGAGTCCGCGGCATTTCGAAAGGTCCAAACAAGGTAAGCGAGACGATCCGTGTCGTACGACCGTCCCGCTTACACATGTTGTTACTAATGATCGCTGAATCGTCCGATTCTATTATACTATCATCTTCCTCCAACATCAATGCGGCGCGCGCTGCTTGGGTGTCTTATTCGTATGTTATACGCGGCACGAACTGACGTCTCGGTCCATAAAATTCGGCGACTGACTCACTCTCCGTAAGGCCATGCAAGTGCGAAAGAGATCGCACGATTCTAATGGTTCGTCGCGAGTGACCACTTTGCAATGCAGCGACTTTAGCTGGTGTTGCGCGCCTAAGCCGTCCGTCAAATAGATCGTATTTCGAACGTTACAGCGTTCCCCCAATCGCATCCACCGCGACCCCCCCCCCCCTCCCCGCCGTCACTCTCGCCAGTACACAGCGTCTATAGCTTTACGCGTTTTGGCATCAGTCAGTGAGTCAGTGATGAGCGTACCTATAACGTCTGATATTATTACATATGAATAAAGGCCCAATTGTCTATACATAGTTACCTAAGTCGTCACATACTTAAAATGTTGCCCTTTTAGTACACCGTGGATCAATATATGTTGGTAAACAGGAAATAGAGATTCACTGTGTACCAAACTTTTAAAATAAATTTCCAAACCTTCCAAACCATTCACTGTGTAACAAACCTTTAAAATTCATTGCTTAGGGTTAGATTCATATTATTATAGGTATATTTTTTTGGTTTTCCATTTTTTGTAAGAAATTATCTGTTTTATATTATGCGTTAGTCTTACGTTTTAGGCTTTTGTTTTATTTTCAGAGCATTAGTTTCGAATAAGTATTGAGGAGTAAGTTAGTCTTTGTAAAGTTAATAAATAGTAAACAGATACATCCTTTAAATGTGGCTTTTATACTTTTTATTTACTTCTAAATTAAACTACCTTTTTGACATTAATGCGTGATCCATTGTATACTTCAGTTATCCACTGTTTTCCATCCATAGGCTGACCTAGGGTATGCGACAACAATGAAACATTTCTCTTGGGGGGGGGGGGGTTAGCTGTAATTTTTTTACACACTAATGTAAAATATTTAACTAAAAACAATGAAAAGTTAAATAAATAATGTTCAAAACAAAAAATAGTAATGATAACTAAATTTATGAGTTATTCGTCTGCAAAAAAAGGGTGATCCCATCACCCTATCACCCTACATTTTACCATGAAACCCTAATATCAACATCCACGCTGTTTAACAATCATCAACATAGTTACTCGACGAATTCCTACCTCCGCATGTTATTATGGTACCTGTGGTGTGCGGTTTGCCCTTGCAGGCGCCAAGTTCGATTGGTTGGTAGGGGTAAAGCTGATACGAAGGTCATCGCTTTTCGTCACTAACCCAATTGCAGACCTAGAAGCATAGGCCAAGGCTAGCGCCTACCGACGCAAACGGGGGGCGTCGGGGGGTAGAGACGCGTCGTTGTTGCACTGCAATGCTCCGTGTCAGGCACCGCCAGTACCACCTATCGATCAAAAACAGCTCGTAGGGGCGTAATACAAATCTAACGAGAAGACGATCGAATCAAACTTAAATCATGTTATTGGTGCTATTACTTCGACGCACCCTGCGGAGGGCCAAATCTTACAATCTTACAAGTGTGTCTGCAGACAGACAGACACACTTTGTTTTTGTGGTTTAGACGAACGTGAAATTAAAACGTCAAAAAATACTTTTCTCTGCGTTTCACATGTTCTATAGTCCATCGAAACCAAAAAGAAATCTGTCTATCTACATGTTACAATGCATGATAACTCGAGTAAAATGCGCCGTTTTAAAATTTCTTTCGTCCATCGATAGTTATGGCTAATGCGCATAGCCCAGTTAGTACCTGACTTACAAAGTATCCCCTTAAAATCAATTTTTTGCTTTTTTACAGCTTAAAATGGAATAAGCGGTGGAAATACCAAAAAGAAATAACTACAATTAATTGTTTTAGACTACCTTGAACATCTTATTATATTATTCATACTGTTAGAGTATTTTAACGTGACTCTATACGTAATCTCGTGGTCGAGAGGAGGAACCGTGCGATGAACTACATAATATGACTCGCGGCGAAGCGGTTTGAGTCTCTGCTAAGATGAACATCATTGAGCAGGAAGAAGAATTTAGGAATATTTTATCTTTTTTAGAAAAATATTTTTTTTAGAAAGACAAAATTATCATATCGGCCAAAGTTTAATAAATGCTTGGAGTTTTATACTGCCCTCTTTTTTTATGTCCTTTTTCTTGATGAGGTGATTTTGGCGGTCCTATGCAATTTTCACTAACGATTTCTTAGAAGTTTTCGGAGTAAAATAAATCAAAGCGGTTAAATTCACAGTCGAATTCGAAATTTGGTGGAAGTATAGAAATGTATGCAAAATAAACCTTGAAGTCAAAGAATATAAAAATTTCTACAGAAAAAGAATATAAAAGTTTTGTAAATTATTTTATTTCTACTGTACCTACTATATACCTGAAACACCTCTACCTGTGATCAAACAGGCTAACATCACACTAATCCCTGATGCAGGAGACAGGAAAGGTGTACATCCGAAATAAATAAAACACAAAAAGAAACTTGGCATGGAGAAAACCGAAGAATTTGTGAAACTTCGGGCTAAATGATTTTTTTCTTGTATGTACCTATGTATAATATTGTATGTATATTAGAATGTTCAGGGTAGTCTAAAACAACTACCTGAACTGAGCACGTAAATCATAAGAGATCCATTGGGCCACTCCTGTAATTACCTTTCAAGGAAGGGGTTCAAATGTTACGTCAGAGATGAATCTCATGACTTCCCAATTGTTCTTCCGCTATAATTACTCTGAGAGAAAAGCTCTCTCTCCAAAAACTTTGTGCAGTTAATAGTCATCCTTTCGATGTGATGCATTGACCCCAGGCGACCTAGCTCATTTTACGAATCACATCATAGACAACAGCTTTTATTTGTACTATTACTTCGGCCACCATAGTGGCCAAGTCTTGAACTCGTGCGCGAGAAATGTTAGTATGCACGATAACTCGAGTAAACTGCATCCTAGAAGAATCTTTCAGCAATCGATAGTTACGGCTAATGCGCAGGGCCCAGTTCATTTTCGGGTATGCATGTCATACGGTTTGTTTTTTATTGTAATAAATAAAACAATACAATTAATTGATGTGTCACTGGACGAGCGCTGAAGTATCAGGAGAACATAGGCGCTGCGGCGGTGCTTTTACACATGATTACGTCATTCGCTACGCCCCAGAAGCCCGCGCGAGA
>JAOPUG010000042.1:9883209-9893398 GCA_027564375.1 Micropterix facetella | reverse complement strand
TTTCAGCCTTTTCTTCAATTTTGTTTCTCACTTTTTTATCAACCTTTTCTTCATCCTTTACTTTGACCTCTTTTTCAGCCTTTCTTTGACCCTTTTTTCAGTCTTTTCTTCAATTTTGTTTCTCAATAAAATTTTCATTTACATACTATACTTATTTTTGTTTAATAACATTCATCTTCAATAATATTTAAAAAATCATTTTCTTTTTTGTGATTATCTTTTTATTTAGTCAGTTAAACTTATGTAAGCAACTTCATTTGAGTATTATTTATGGGTTGTCTATGCCTTCTTTAATTTCACTATACGTATCGGTATCGCCGGTCCTTTTTTTGAATATCGGTGTCATATCGGCAGAAGCGCGGATAGATGCATCCCTTATATTCATATTATTATATCATATTTATTTATTTTACCCATCGCAAGCGGAACCACAAGTACCTGCCTCTAGTGAATGGCTAAATAAATAAAACAACTTTTTTCTTCTTATTTCATCAAAATTTTACCACATAATATACAAAACTGAAGCATAATATACAAAAATGATTGACAACAAATGAAATTAACACTATTTGCTATAGATCATTGGGTAATATACATAATCATAATATAGATTAGTTTATACAATTGTTAGTTACGCTCAATTCGAAGGGGGAGTGAATGAATGGTAAGGTGGACGCTCAGATGAGGCAAGACAGCTGTCCTAAACCTACCACAGCCGGTCGTTAGTCTTGAGTCCACAGCTCACCCCCCAGAAGTGTAACAATAGTATTATGATGGGCCCGACCCTGATCAGTGAATTCCATGGCAGCTTTTGGGGGGCGAGCGGAGGACTCCGGACTAATGACTGGCTGTGGTAGGTTTAGGACGGCTGTCTTTCCACATGTGGGCGTCCACCTTATCACTCATTCACTCTCCCTTTGAAGCCATAGTAAATATAAACAGTTTCTATTATCGTCACAAGCACGCTGTTTCCCTGGGTGCTCTGTGGAAGTAAATTCCTCATCTCGCTCGTTGCCCCCCCACCTCCCGATTGCCCTAAGCGAGAACGTTCTTGGCACCCTGATAGTTCTATTTAAGCTGTGACATTAGTATTTACGCATAGTTCATGATTAAAGTCACTATAACAATTAGTATCACAGTAAGTATGAGAGTTTCCAATGACGAGAAGTGATTATTATGATGTTCCCGAGAATAAATAAAAATAAAATTACATTATATTATACCTAATTATTACATAAAAAATATAACAAAACAGAATATATTGGTTTTGTACGGTAAAGGTACCTATTAAAGATTTTTCAAAAAAAAATGAGTTCAAGTAATGAGTAAAAAATGAGATCTTACGTCAGCATTCATGAAATGTGAGGAAAACTATAAAATTCTATTTTTACAACTCATCTTATATACTTACCTAATAAGTGGTGTAATGAGACTTTAATTGGTAATTAAAGGGTTAAAAATGCAGTAGAGGTATCTAAAAATACGCCTTTGCTCGAATTTCAAACGGCTGCTATAAAATTCATAATGCAGCTTAAATGATGTAACTAAGTACGGGGGCGGTTCGAAAAGTCCATTCAAAACCCAAGAGATAGATAGATATTTATAATGCCACAGTGCAAGGTTTAACTTGTCACAATCAAAACTCGCCAAGCTGCGCAAGTTTCAGTTCAGTGAGTTGCCTCGTGTCGTCAACATGGAAGAAAGGGAATTTCAAGTGGTGATTAAACATTATTTTAAAAAAAAGAAAACGGCTCAGGAAACTAAATCCAAGCTTGATAAGTATTACGGGTAATCTGCTCCTTCGATCAGAATAGTGTATAAATACTTTGGCTATTTTCGAAGCGCTATATTTTTACGCACATGAGATGGCGAACGTTCCGGACGGCTGTCTGACATCACTACTCCAGAAATGATAACAAAAATACATAAAATGGTGTGGGAAGATGTCTCACACGAAAATTTGTAGATGACAAAGCTTTCGGTCAGGTGGGTGCCGCATTGGCTCGATATGGACCAAAACCGGAAGCGTGTGGAGGTTTATAAAGTGAACTTAAAATTTCTGACCAATTTATTCAACGTTTTATCAGTTGATGAAACGTAGATACGCAACTACACTCCGGAGACAAAACTGTCATCGAAGTAGAGGGTAGCCGTAGGTAAAACCGCAAGGCGTTGAAGAAGGCAAAACTGTCCTGTCAGCCGGCAAGATCATGGCATCCGTTTTCTCCGACACAAGGCGCATAATCTTCATTAATTCATTGAAAAAGGTTAGAACTACCACCGGTGTCTACTATGCATTGCTACTCGACCGCCTAAATGTAGAAATAACGAAACCCCGTCTTCGTTTGTTCGTCCCCGTCACATTAGTTAATTTTTGCACAGATTTTTCGAACCGCCCTCTTATGTAGATAGATGCAGGGAAATCAAATGCTGAAAATGGCCTGGCTGAAAATATTGAAGTCCTGGCTTCTGTCCCCGTCTAGAAAAATTAATCAGATTCAATTTCGCCTTCCTCTAGATCAGGATTCGGCTCTTCATCAGATGCTACGGCATCATAATAATTGGCAGGTAAGACCTCAACCATATTTTCAACTTTTTTCTTTATTTCGGATCTTTCTTCAATTTTTTCTTTATCAGTTACATTTGCTTCGATATTTTCTTTGACCTTTTTTACAGTATCTTTTTTGACCTTCTCTTTAACTTTTTGTTTGATCGTTTCTTCAGTTTTTTCTTTGGCCTTATATTTGACCATATCTTTGTTCTTTTCTTCAACCTTTATATTGACCTTTTTTTCAGTATTTTCTTCAATTTTGTTTCTCACTTTTTTATCAACTTTTTCTTCATCTTTTACTTTGACCTCTTTTTCAGCCTTTCCTTTGATCCTTTTTTCAGCCTTTTCTTCAATTTTGTTTCTCACTTTTTTATCAACCTTTTCTTCATCCTTTACTTTGACCTCTTTTTCATCTTTTCCTTTGACCCTTTTTTCAGTCTTTTCTTCAATTTTGTTTCTCAATTTTTTATCAACATTTTCTTCATCTAACACTTTGACCTCTTTTTCATCCTTTCCTGTGACCCTTTTTTCAGCCTTTTCTTCAATTTTGTTTCCCACTTTTTTATCACCCTTTTCTTCATCTTTTACTTTGACTTCGTTTTCAGCCTTTTCTTTGACCCTTTTTTCAGCCTTTTCTTCAATTTTGTTTCTCACTTTTTTATCAACCTTTTCTTCGTCTATTACTGTGACATCTTTTTCAGCCTTTCCTTTGACCTTCTTTTCAGCCTTTTCTTCAATTTCGTTTCTCACTTTTTTATCAACCTTTTCTTTGTCTTTTATTTTGACGTCTTCTTCAGCCTTTTCTTTGACCTTTTTATCAATTTTTCCTTTGACCTTTTCTTTTATTATTTTTTTTGACATCACTTCGACATTTTCTTCACCATTTTTGACACTTTCATCAATCTTTACTTTAACCTTTTCTTTCTCAACGTCATCCTCACTGTGTAGTTTTAACGCGCGTCCTTTGAATTCTTGAAGAATATCGGTTGCAACTGGTGTAGTTTTACCATTAACAGGAGAGCAAGATAGCAAATCATCAAATATACAGTTCAAATCGGCATCTTGATTCTCGTCTTCGCTTACACTTTCGGTACTTATGCTACTAGAGCTGCTGCTCGTCCTGCTAGAACGGGCTTTCCGTTTCGGTGGTGTTTTGTAGCTTTTGACGCTTTCGGTATCGCTGGAATCATCATCTTCATCCTCCCAAGTTTTCCCATGCATGTAGGCCTTGGGTAAATTCTCATTGAGGAGATCATAGTTTGGTGCTTTTGCTTTTTTGTTTTGACCGTCGCAATCCTTGCTCCCAGCCGCTCTGTTGAGATCTTTGCCGTTCTTCCTCGCATTTTGATTTCGGGAGCGCCGATGACTTTTAATGCGCTCGGCTATCACTCGCTTCTGATGATCCAACTGGGGGAATAGTTCTGCAAACAATAAATATGATGTATAGGATCATCTTGCAGTTTTTTAGAGTTTAACCTGATCGGTGCGAGGTATTTTTGGTAAAAACCCACAAATGCGCTCCAATTTTGTAAATATTCAGCCACCAATGTGGTGGTTCATTTAACCTATCAGAAATGACGCCTCACATAAACCCCCCGACTCCCTCCCTCCGAGTGTGGTTAGTTTTTGCACGGCCATATAGCTATGTGCCACAATGGGTGGTTTTTGTTTGTTTATAAATTAGTAATAAAACATTGATTGTGCTAAAATATGTATATTATTTTTTTAAAAACGATAACTAACTTTCATTTTTATATGAATTTTGTAGACTTACTACTTGTTGTTATTATATGTTTCTAAATTGTTTCAACATTTTTCAGAAATTTTTCAATAAAATATGCATGTTTTTTATTTTTTACAGTAAATGTTATTTTATTTATAAAACCTACTAAAAGAATAAATTTTCTAAAAACATATATAAAAATAATGATACCTTTTTACTATAAAAAATTGAGCTTTACCTCTTTCAATTGGTATTGACCTTTTTGGCAATGTTTGAATTTAGTCTGAGCAAAAACCAGCAAAAACTGCTTCAAAAGCGGCAATGGCATACAACGCACACCCTCTGGCCAAGGGCCTAGGTTCAGGGAATTGAATAAAAATTATGGGACCTCGGACAGTGTTTATTTTGCATGAAAAAGTTGGCTGCTCTTATTGTCTGTGGTTGCTAGATCTAAAAAAAAAAGGCTTCAAGTGAAATAATTCCTTTTGTCATTTTAGTCAACGATGTGTGGAAAACTCCCCAGAGAGTCGTCCGCACTCAAATAACGCTTCACGAAAACTCTCATTAGAGTCGTCCGCATCTAAGCGGTTTAGAAAGCAAAAGCGAGAGAGTGCTTGCAGCCTGAAAGAACTCTCAAGTCTGAACTAGTGTTTCTCGATAGATTCATATAAAAGACACGGACGGCAAGAAGTACGACATATGAGCGTGTTAAAATCGAACATGGAAATCTTAGTTTGTTAGTATGTAAATGACGACTGGAAAAAACGGTAGGTTAAAATAATAAGTGTCGCAGAATTGAGCAAGCTTACAGCTTATTTCGCAAAATGAGGAAAGCGTTATGCAATACCCTAAACTCCTAATCTCCTCATCAATGCCATGTGTAAAAAAGGTGGTAAAATTCTACATTAAATAAATACCTTTTCCGTTAGCCAGCGCATTCTTTGCAGCATTCATTTCGGCTTCCTGGATAGAATGACCGGATGCAGTGGCCAGCCTGTTGCCTCGGAAGTAAACTGCCACCGTATATACTCTCGTGTTGGTAGGGCCCAAGCATTCAATAACCCTTATAAAAGATACTTCATTAAGATTATTGTTTATAGAAACAGTTTTAACCATTTAATTCCAAATTAAATGGATAAATGATCTTCGCATCAAACTAGGTTAATTTTGCCGCACACTGACCTGACGAACAACATAGCAGGCAAAATTTTTATATTAGCATATTAATATTAGAAATTATATATAATTTATATAATTAGATATGAAAATCATAAACCATTTTGGCTCATTATTACTGAAATTCGTCCATGACTTTCATCTCGCTGCATAGAGTGTATTAAAATAGAAATGTTTGTTTACATCGTATTAAAGAATCGGCGAAAAATATTTATTTATTAAAAAAATCTTAAAGACTAATCAACAAAATAATTTCCATCATTTTCTAACATTTTTTGCCATTGTAAAGGCAGTTGTTCAATTCCCTGTTTAAAACAATCCTTTGATTTTTTTATTGAAAAACTTTTCCAAGTGTGTTTTTACTTCTCCATCCCCAGATTCAATGTGAACGGGATCACCAGGTTGGTTCCTTATTCGTAGAGGCTCCCGGATAGGAGCTGCCCCGCGAGTTGAGCAAACCAGATAACAGCGGCCTTAAAAGCCCAAGCTACACGGAGCCGTTAGGATCCGTTCTAAACATGCACAGTGCTAAATTAATTCTGTCACCAATAATAAAACAAAATATAAAATATATAAAAAATATATATATACTTTCACAATGAGCATAAGATGGGATTGGATTATAATATATTCAAAAAGTTTACTGCAGTTAACATACCTACACGATTACTGATTTCCAAAGTAGTGGATTTTGAAAAGTTGAAAAAGAAGAAACCTCGACTGAAATCAGCCAGCAGATCTTAACACGTTGACCTCCACGCAGCCCACAGGTGGGCGACACCGATATGGTTCTACAAGTCCGCACAGCCCACAGGTGGGCGACATTAGGATGGTTTTATCAATCCGTGTCACCCAGTGTGTCTGGGAATATTGAATAAAATCAATACGTTTCCAAAATATGCAGTCCTGAAAGTTACTAGACCACTAGAGCCGGGCATTTGATGACAAATTAGAATACCGGAAATAAAAAAGGGTGTAAGTGCCAAAAATCGTACACGAATTTTATTTAAGAAATCGGTAGAAAATATCATGCACAAAAGCTGGTACTATTTAAAACTATTAAAGTAATTTTCCACTCGTGGGCTACAAGTGGACGGTGCAGTCCTAGAAAGATTTTTACCTTTACAGGACCGCGCAGCCCACAGGTGGGCGATACACATGAATGTATGGAAGGCTGGCTATACATATGGACGTTTAATACCAACGGGGTTAACGAGTTACTTATATAACAGGCAGACAGACGTTGCATTATAAAGATAAGCCCATAATACATTCCAATTTTGAAGGTCGGTTTAAAAAAAATAGTGAAGTTATTTGAGTGTCTTTTAACATATTTGGGAATTTTATTCTCTATGAAGCATTTCACAGGGAAACAGCAGAATTTTTGTGTAAAACACTTTTTACAAGAACAATTATTCTTGCGTAACTGTACATGAATCTGTTAGAATACAAATTACTAACGGTAATCGGTGTAACTTTTAATTTCATTTAAAATTGGATCAGGAAATTTGAACAAACTGATTCCTTCTTAAATATGAAATATTAGGATGACCACGCTCTCGAAGAAGGGAAGGAAATGTGCAAAGAGTTCTGTAAGGAACAACCCAGATTTGCATTCGGATGAATACATAAATAGATTGCAGGATTTTTTCACGTCAAAGATACGGAGCAAGACACTCTTTGCTTTTTGAAAGAGAGGATGAAGATGTCTTCAGCAAAGAGCATAGTCATTATCAATTTTAAGTACAAATGATGTACATCAAGAATATCATATTCACAAAAAATACCTAAGGTATCAAAAATAATATCATTATTTACATATATAAAAGGACACACATTCTTACATACAAATTTTTCACATAAGTATTTTAAATCATCAAAAATACTAGTATTACAGATCAAGAGTCAGCTACTCAGAAAGCCTAGGTAGACATACTTCCATATTTCAGGCAGAGTTGGATGCCATTACCAGAAAGGCTTATGAAAACATGCAAAAAGCCTACAGATATTAGCAATATACATATATATATCCTATCGGATAGCAAAGCGGCTCTTAAGAGCCATCTCATAAACTGAAATCAAATCAATGACTTTCTTGGAATGCACACAAGCACTGAAAGAGCTCTGTCTACAAAATACTGTGACTTTGTGCTGGGTTCCTGGCCACACAAGGTTTGATGGCAGCGAAAAATCTGACCTGTTGGCGTAAAAAAAAGAGCCCTGCGACCAATCATAGGTCCAGAACCATTCTGTGGTCTATCAAATGCCATAGCAACTCAAAGGTTGAGGTAACAGGTTAGATAATAGACTCACCAATACTGACAGAATAGACGTGGGTGCCGCTCAT
The DNA here is from genome assembly GCA_027564375.1 of Micropterix facetella. Classification (NCBI taxonomy): domain Eukaryota; kingdom Metazoa; phylum Arthropoda; class Insecta; order Lepidoptera; family Micropterigidae; genus Micropterix; species Micropterix facetella. The sequence goes on along the minus strand of JAOPUG010000042.1, from coordinate 9,885,601 downwards.
AAAAATGGCAGCGGCGGCATGCTATTAAATATCAACTCAAAGCGAGCTGATGAGATTTGGCAATTAATTGTTCAGCAAGAACAGGTACTGGTAGTAGAAATGCACAGCACCGCCCTGGTTAAGGCAGAAAATCATGGGTTAGTTTTTTTCTTATTTTTCCAATATACAAGCAGATTTCTATCCTGGATCTCAAGTGGCCAAGTATTTCCAGCACTCTTGATCGATTAAATCCTGGTCTTGCAAATTTTGACTATAACCACTAAAACTGTGCTTCTGGGAAAACTTGGATAACAAAGAGGCGTTTAGGACTTTCTCCTTGGTTGTATCAGCAGACATTATGTGTTGTTCATTTTCTGTATCTTGTCAAATCACACAGGTTTACAATATCTTGGATATTCACTGTTAGAAATACACACAGCTCATTTGAATCTGTGAAACAAAAGTCTTATTTCTCCGATTTAATTATGCAATTCGTTCAAGTAATATATCATCTTCGCGACATAGGATGAGTAGTAAATGCTGCAGTCAGTTGTGTCGTGTTGCCAAAAGGAATTAGCAAGTCTATTGCAATATTTGCAAGATTCTTGAAACGTCTAACCTCAAGCAACGCTGGAAATTTCCAACCGGCAGTCACTGAATAGCTTTAGTAGAATGCGCACGAATTTGTTTTGCAGTTTTGTTAAATGTTCAGACACTTCTCAATTGAAGATTTATCTATAATTGTGATGTTATTGGAGGAGGAAGACCGGGATAAAACTAAAAAGAGCCAATCATACGGTCGTACAATACATCCTATGCTCAAAAAAAGAAAATTGGAAGGAAAATTTTCGACACTATTTAAAGAATTTATTGACGATGAAGAAAAAATTTTCACATTATCTTGTATAAATCGGTATCAGTTTGAGATTTTACTAAAAAAAATAGAATCGCTTATAACCAAACAAAATACAATTTTCAAGGAACCATTGTCACCGAAAGCAAAATTAGCAGTATGCCTCAGTAAGATTTATTGAAAATGTTAAAATATGGTATGTAAAATGGAATCATTTAATATGCTGTCTGCTCATATTGTGAACACTCCTCTGTTTCTTGTGTCGAGTAATGAATTAGAGGATCCTGTGTGTTTGGTGTCTTTTCGTAAAAATCGTTGTTTGTATCTAGCACAGGAGTTTGTGCAGAACTGTATCGAAAAAAATCTACCTTGGGCTATAAACCGAGTGATAAGATGACGTGGATGCCCTAGATATAGATGGTCTGCTCAGTATTTCTATTTCCATGTTCGAGACTATTTCAAATATTTTAGCTTCAGCTATAGCTCTGTCCCTTAATGGAAATTATCGCATGGTGGTGGTGATCCCAGCAAAAAATTACTCAATGTCATCCATTGGAGTATTTTCCATACTTTCTACTAAACGTAAAGCCATTTATATTCCCTTATAATTTCTACGAGTTTCTTGTTATTCATGATGTCAAACTTTCTTGTGCGCAAAAACAAAAGCTGTCTGCACGGCTCCAATACTATATTCTCACTGCCCGGCAGATGCCCTCAGACAGGTATAGACATGAATAGCGCAGACAAAATTTTCTTGCCGCGAATACTGGCCAGGCACGACCTGTGTCTGCCAGCGTCTGTGCGGCCATGTTACAATAGATATACCTATATACAGAGTATTAAAGAATATCACTTTGTCTGAAATTGTATGCATTTAGTATAAGAAGCTATAGTATTTTTTCCGCATTGTATTTACTACTCGATACACATAAACTACCTATGTATAAGTGTAGTGAGTTAAATTATTTGTAAATTAATACAAACAGAAAGGAAACAATGTATTAATGGAAATGAACCATGAAATGAAATGAATGAATGTTCGCATCAGATGTATTATGCACGCAAGCTTAAAAAAAAACAAATTTTATCTAACACCAAAGATTGAAGACAAAAACATGCATGACAGAAACACAATTCCCAGAGCTAAAATGAAACATTTACTTGTATATAGGTATATCGGGTTCCCCGCCTTCCATGGTGCGAAGCGTCAAGCAGCACTGTTGAAGTTTTGACTTGGGATCATTCCAGTCTTGATTCAGTATAAATTCCTGCAGGCGCGGGAAAAGCACCGCATTGCAGAATACAGTACAGTACTCTATATTCTGTAAAGTAAACCCATAATTTTTTATCCTTACGTCAAGTTTACATATAGTAAGTACAAACATTCATGGAATTCATGGAATTCATTGACCAAGGTCGGGCCCATCATAATATTATTTTTTACACTTCTAGGGGGTGAGCGGTGGTCTCCGGACTAACCACTGGCTGTGGTAGGTTTTGGACAGCTGTCTTGCCACATGTGAGCATGCACCTTACCACCCCATTCACTCCCCCTTCGAA
>JAOPUG010000042.1:9854461-9867606 GCA_027564375.1 Micropterix facetella | reverse complement strand
AAAAGTTTTCGTGTGTGGAACAGACAAAATTCTTGTCGTCTACACGAAGAATTTGTCTTGTCTGCCGCAGGAACGGCGAATTTTCTTAGCGTGTACAAGCGCCCTTAGTGGGGATCTTCGTTGGCACACTGGTAGTTTATTTACACTGCACAATCACAAAAATACTATTTCCTTTATGGCATTCTCAAAAAGCAACAGCTGAGTTGGAACTTCTACTGCACATCTAAAAGGTATTAATCCACATACCTAGTGTGAAGGAGAGTCCCTCAGTGATACCAGATCAAACAGTGTTGCCAGTCTCATTACATCTTGCTGAAATTTACCTCATCACCCATTTTATCTTCCTTCGAAGCCATTAGACATGTGATGCCCTATAATCTTATTCAGAAATTCTTTCATGCTATTTACACGCATGATCGAGCCAAGGTAGCTACGTTTGTATTCTCTTAAGTTAATGTGACGGCAAATTAAACAAATTATTTTTCATTTCAAAATTTAGTTACCAATGGTCGACTCAAATTGGGCGAGCCGTTGTAGGAAGTCGAAATCTTTGATGTATTTCCTATCTCCGAGCGGCTCTTGTTCCTGCAATGGGTGATTACGTTCCCTGGTCCATACGTCCAGCAATTCCAAATTATCCATCCAAAGAGCGAGGGCAAATACATTATCAGCGACCTGAAATAAAAATACCTGTATGTTGATCATCATTCTAAACTTGATAAACTTTTCTACACATTGTACAAGATATATGTAAGTAAGACGCCATCTGGAATTCGGGTGACAAATATGATACCATGGGCAAGAGGGTAAAATAGAGCATTTGCTCCACACTCTTCCTGGCTTTTTCTCTATTGCGTTATTAATCGTGATGTCTTGTATAAAAAAAAAGTCAACGTACATAGATTTTTTCCAACAAATCCAAGATTTTTACACATCAGTGAAGCTTTGAAAAAAATTGTCTCTCCTTACCTGCGACGGTGTGAATATCTAAAGGACCCTTCTAAACTTCGTCGCGATTAACGATAGAAGGTGATCAACTCAGCGGCCTGATTGCTTTCCTTGCACCAAAAACGCATTGCAGTTTATCAGTAGGTAATATAAAAATTGCGAAGGATATCCCTTCGCCTGCACAGAGAGAAGGACCTGGGGATATGCGGGAGCGTTTTCCGGGAAAATGGAGCGTGGCGCTCAGTCTTTAAGACACACTATCAGTCGTATGCCAGACAACCGCTTTGAGCTTCCTGGAACGACAAGGAGAAAGCGCACATCCCTGGTACCTGTTTCTGGGTTTCGCAATCACCATTCCTCCTAAACGAGTTAAAAACCGGGACCACTGCAATACTTACGTCAATTCCTCCATCTAAGAACATAGCTCCAATTAGTGCTTCAAAGCAATTAGCCATTGCGTGTCTCAAATCCAAATCGTGACACAGGTCGGAGCCATGAGCGTAAAGCATGTACTTGTCAAGACCGATTTTCTGAAAGAAAGATCACTTTATAAATTTTGAATGCATCTATATCCTACGTTTCTAAATAGAAAATTTCGCTCGCATGTAAGCCACCTTTTAAAGTTTTGCATGTAAAAAGTGACGAGCCTGTATATGTCGAGTGCAATGTGTCAAAGCCATTATGAACACAATAAAGTCTGACGATTAACAGAAGGTGACAGATAAAAGAGTGGCGGAAAATCGATGTTCTACTATAATCTAATATTATGACAAGTAAGTATAATTTTGAACCTTTGCCAATAATGCCAAATGCTGATTCTGGACAATGGCTGCCCTAAACGTGGCGAGACCGCCCTCTTCCAAATCGGGAAACATCCTAAAGAGGTGAATGGATGTCAGGAACTCGACCACAGCATCGCCCAAGAATTCTAATCTCTCGTTGTGACCGATTGCCGACTCCGTTTCTTTCTTCTTTCCAAACCTCGACATTATATTTATCAGTGTGTTGATGCCTGAAACGCATGAAAAATACTTTTTAAATCAATTTGATTTTAATTATAATTATTGTTAACCAGATTGATAAAATACTTCCCAATGCCTTCCCAATGCCTTCGTCTACAAACATACCTCCGCTCTTGGAAAACTATGCAATGATATTGTCATCACACAGATTTTCACAAGACACTGTATATGAAACCCACTTGCAATACCCGTCATTCAGGCTGCCATAGCCCAACAACTGCTGAAAATATGAAGAGCCCTCGCAAAATTTAGATGAGTTAAAACTAATGTGCGAGGGATCAAGAAATTTGGCGCAGTGTGTATCTACCCAAATGCCAAATCAACCCTATTATTATGATATTCAGATAAAAATAGTGCTTTTAAAACGTTCCAGTGACTTTCTTTTCTTTATGATTAATGAAGGTCATTCCATAGACGAATACCATTTACGAGGAAGCATTGATTTAATTGTTGGGACATATGTTTGGGGATTGAGAGTATGATGTCATTTTGTAGCATTATTCCCTCAGCATCCCATAAAACAGAGGCCATGATCTTGCCAGCACTGGTTACGGACTTAATTTGAAGAGGCACACGACTTCCACGTGGTTGCCATTGCATGCTTTACGTTAGGTCTTGGGGTCTGAATGGTATATTTATGTCTCATGTCACAATGCGACAGAAAATATTATCCGAACCGTCATCATCTTCATTGTTAGCACTACAACTCATTGTGAGTCTTGGCTTTGTCAAGAATCTTCTTCCATTCCAACCTATCGAGGGCTTCGGTTTTCCAGTTTTTCACACCAAGTCCACTTAGGTCTTTAATCACAGAATCAAAATCCATCGCAATTTTGGTAGTCTGATTTTATATTTTCCACCCTTTCCACATTCCCTAACCACCTGAGCCTTCTGATTTTCAGAAATCTCATAATATACACATCATTATACAGGTTATACAGTTGTACCTTGGTCCGTCTCCTCCACACGCCATCCAAAGATCTTATGGAGTATTTTCTGTTCAAAAACATCCAGTGAATGTTCATCCGCTTTGTTTCTGGTCTGATGAGTGTCTTGAAGATAGTTGCATTTGTCCTCCAGGATTTCATTGAGACTGGAGTCCGAAGTAACACCTATTTGCAGACATTAAAAGTATTTTCACCTCTTCATTGGTGTTGTTGTCGCTGGTAATTAACGAGCCGAGGTATGCGAATTTCTACACAGATTCAAAAGTATAGGGATCAACAACAAAAGGAGCTGGGTTCAATCTGTCAACATGCGCAGCCATGTATTTGGTTTTCTAATGATGTATCTTCAGGCCCATACATTTTGCTGCTTTGTCCAATGCTAAAAATGCTTCCTTGAGGGCTTGTGGAGAGTACACAATGACATCAATATCATTGCCAGAAGCCAGTAGTTGTACCGACTTATTGAAGATGGTGCTAATAGTATTAATACAAGAGTTACATATTGCTTTCTCAAGAGCCAAAATAAAGTGTGTGCATGCCAATGCATCTCCCTGTCACAGTCCATTGTAAGTGTAGAAGGGTTCTGAAAGGTCTTTCTGTATATGCGGCATTAAAGAAACATTTGGCGATTCTCCAAATCAACCTTGTACTTATTGGTAAAGTGATCGGCATCCACCAATCGTTGGCAATTGTTTTCGGCTGTAAGCATTTTGGCATTCAATGATAAATTACCTTATTCACGACCAATTTTTCATGCAAGATTCGCAATTCGTTTTCAATTAATCTGCGCAGTATTTCTGAGTACACATAGCCGTCCAGACATTCACCAGACTTATGGCGATCCTGTGTAAAAAAAAAACCACCCTCTTCGTTGGGCCACTTTTCAGGTGTTTCTCAGTAAATCAATTGTTATCTAAGATGAGGTCCTAAACTTTTTTTGACAATGTCATCTCCTCATCGTTCTGACATCGTCATCCAGTGACTCTCTGCCAAACTTGATTGGAGTGCCCAGAATTTCACAGAAGATAATAAAGGAGCACCAGTCCCATAGACAGCCTACAAGCAGTTATTGACTTCAGTTGGTGCTTTCCCCTCTTGTTGAGAATTTAGCCACCATAAGATATTCCAATTTATTCATTTTCTAAATGCTTAACTCACTCATTTAATTAAATGTATTTTTTTATCTTGACAGATAAATTTTTATGAAACATTGGTGACATTTATCTGGAGTATTCGAAATTTAAAAAACATATGCATTTTCTAACAGAGTGCCATCTTTATGTTAGGCTGTGAGCATTTCTAGCCGCCTGTGTATATCTGGACAGAGGGCTATGCATCCGAGACTTTCAGTGAAATGTTACTACATACAGAGAGGCCGGACCAATATCAAAAATTTACTCTTGATTATTGAGAAAGGTTTAAGGGATTTCAAGCTATCTTAGTTGGAACAGGCTCCACTGCTAGCCCTTAATAAAGGCACAAACCCGCCGTCCCTGGACGTTAAAACGATATCTATTGTTTTCTCGCCCAGAGGCAAACGCAAGGACATTGTGGACTAAGACGATCCACTTATCCAGTTCCACCTCAGCCCGTGAGAGTCCAACTTCTCACTGTAAGGCACTGAGAATGTTCAAGCAGAGGGGCATCCTCGCGCCCTCACTTCCAGATGTTGTCAGATTTCTCCGACCTCTCGTCTGGTAATAAGTTCGAATTCGCTTGCGCGGTCTTCTACCTTAAGTAAGCAGTAATTTCTCACTGGAATATATCGCGGATCCGAGGCGCTCTTTGCTCGGCATGCCACCCGAGATCAGGTAGCCAATGAATCGTTTCTAAGGATAGATATCTTAAAGTATCTAACTACCCCCGCTTCCTTAGGTCGCATTGTGCGTCCAAACTCCCCTGGTTAATCGTTGTTGAGAAAAGGCCAGCAGACCGACCAGTGCATCAAGCAACCGTCCATCTAAAGTGTTCACCACCGAGTCACCGCTTTACCAGGATACTGGGGGAGTATGGCCATGTCACCGCATATATCCAAAATACAGAGGGCAAATCCTCAAGAAGGTTGTCAAGCCAAAGGACGGCATGCCGACCATCACTCAGATATCCAGAGTCGCCCGAGGTCTTCCCCCAGATCAGCCGTCATGCACAGTGGGTTCACCGGTTTTGTCCCTCTTCGAGGAGGCTGCCGGATAGGTGTTGAGTCATGAGTCATGCCGACCGTGATAGAACAGTTGGCCATTGAGACCCGAGCTGCACGACCTCATTAGACCCCAAATTAAAAGCACACTGAAAAGTTTCTGAAACTGGCCACTTACATTAACAATTACATTATTGGACATGCTATTCTTTGGCTATAGAATTAATTTTGTTCCCTGTGATTATCATTTGTTTCTTTATTTTGGCGCCATTTTGAAAACTGCGAGTCTGCATTACGATATATTTAACCCAAGAAATTTTCGCACTAATTTTTACAATTTTCACTGTGGTCTAAGTCGACAAGTAAGTGGTTAGAGATTTCAATTAGCTTTTGGAGATGAAGCCCCATCTCGTAGCTCTGTGGTACTTTTGTACAATTAATTCAGACTTGGACGTATTCATATCCACAATGATTCTCGTGAAGGCCAACCGGCGACAGAATAACCAAAAATAATATTGATCATGTACGACAAGAGGTTGAAAGAAGACAAATTCACGGTAAGCAAATAGACATCTTTTCAGACAGTCGTTCAGTCTAACAAGCGTTGAAGAATCAAAAGTTTTTTCAAAATTCAGAGAACACCAATACAAATGATTATAAAAATAAGTAACTTCCAAACAATATTACAAAACTAAAATAGGTTAAAAAAATTAATTTAAGTAGACCATAATAATTTCACAAATTTAAATAAGTAATAATGAGTATATAATGGGTACTAAAATAGAATAAATATAAATATGAATAGAATAAAAATATAATACAAAAAGAATAAAATAAAAATATCAAAATAAAATGAATATTTAAAAAAAATCATATATAAATGTTTTCTCCTTCTCTCTTCCACCAAGGTAAATTAACAATAATGTAAAGCAATATGTTTGTTGTTCTCTGCTTATTTTCAATATGTTTTTACTCATAATATTAGCCAGAATGTTGCGGTGACGTTGATGTCATAGTTGTAGTTGTAGACGTGAAAGTTGTAGTTATATTAGACGATTTGGTACTTCGAAGATTTCTTTGTAACAACCCGTTCTCTCACTGTCTTCCGGAATAACATGATGTTCGCCTCTAATTTTTGACATAAAGTATTGCTTTAAGGTAATACTACTGCCTCAAAATCCAGCAATTGGCTTCTTAGTGTGATTCTAATTATTGCCTTTTGGATAACATTCACTTTTTGGAAGGTTGTTTTTCCACAAGCTCCCCATTCAAGTATGCCATATATCATGATGGACTGGCATATAGATATTACTTTTAGGAAAGGCAGACAGAGAATATTCTGCAATTGAATAAATGTATAAATTAATTTTCTGAGTTTTTTTCAAAAAACACTCGATTGTGTTTCCCACCGTAGGTGCCTTTCTATCATTATTTCGAAATATTTTATTTTTCGGAATGGTGCGATTGGTTGGCAACGACTTATGGCATCTCGCTGGAAGTCGGGAATGTCCTGATCCTGGCGTTATCATCCGGCAGGCCTCTTACGTCGATGCTATATGGGTGTATTTTGTTTTCCCAAAATTTTACAAAAGTAAGTTTAAATACAATCAGGTTTTAATTGAAGCTATCGTGATATTAGTACGTTCATAGATTTTTTCCCAAGTAGAATCAGAAATGACTAACACCGTGTTATCTGCATAAGATATTGTTCTGCTAAAACCAAGCTCACAAAGCGGATATATAGTGAACAGAATTGGGCCGAGGACACTTCCTCGAGGAACGCCATATGTTAGCGGCGGCGATTCACATTGACCACTGTTGTGATTAACAATTTGAATTCTGTTTTTCAAGATAATCAGAAAACAAATTCAAAGCGAGGTCATTGATACCATATTCCAGTAACCTTTCACTAAGTATTTTGTGGGTTATAGTATCGAAGGCCTTTGCTAGATCTAAATATACCACAATGCATTTCTATTTCGAATCCAATGCATGTATACTTTTAGTAACCTTAAGAATAGTCTCTCCAGTACCAACACCGATCCGAAGGCTTAATTGAATAACTAGATAGAAGATACATTTTATCTAAGTGTTTAGTGAGTCTTTCCTTCATTACTAAATCAAGAAAGCTACGTTGCTGTTGCCATGGCAATAGTTTATCCTCCAGATGCAATCAGCATGCATTTTCCTTAAATAAGGATGCTGATGCTGTGCACCGTAGATTTTGAAACTGCCTTTTCGGCTTCTCAATTCTAGAAGTTCGTCAAAATGATGGAGAACTAGCCAGGGTGGCATTTTGTTTCGAAAAGAATTGACTCACGGTCATTCGAACAGAATTGACTCGAACAGAGTTCACTCTGCATCTTAGATTTTGAAACTTCCTTTTCGGCTTCTTATTTCTAGAAGTTCGCGAAAATTATGGAAAACTTAGTCAGGCTGGTGGTTTGTTTCGACTTCTTGTATAGTCGGCACAACAGGTTTATTGTCAATGACATGCTGAAAGTCCAGTTACCATCCTAGCGTCTGCAGGATGTCTATCCGAAAAACGCTCACAGCATAAACACAATGCGGCAAGCGCATTTCTAAATTATTTATATAAGCATTAATCATAATCATTATTATAATAGCTAAATTATTTGTGTTTCCAAGCATAAAAAATGATAGCCATGTAGTTTCTTAGGACAGGTTGTTTGAAATAAGCTAGATTTTCAGTATTCAGGAAACAAAACGGGACACAGTGTATACATTACCTCTCTTGCGAGTGTTCATATAATGAATTCGACGGTCGCCATATTTTGGTTGTCGAATGCCGCAATTAGTCAAACTGTTTCTCGCATGATCTGGATTAGTACCAAAATTCTCCCTGTACGACGGATGAGTGAGGGCGAGCTGTAGGTGTCGCCTATTCACGAATTTGTACTGCAGAATGTCCTCCAAACTGTTGAGTGAATTGTGAAAGCGCAGATGGCAAACCAACACGGGAAGCAGCATCGCATGCTGTAAATAAAAATAAACTAGCATGTTGCAACATACAAGTACTTTTCAAGATGCAGGTGCTGCGGTAAAGTCAGTTCATATAGCAGCTTCTAATGAAATCTTCCCATTGCTAACAGACACAAATTGCCGAAAGATGTTTTTGGCACGGGCTGCTCCGGCTCATATTCATTCGGCTGCATGTCCTCCCGCTTGTACCTCGCTCCCTCTCATTAGTTATTTCTTCTATGTTTTGCATATGGCGAATAACTTCGCTGTATCAGTTTCACTTTTTATTCAGTGAAAATACATTACGTACACATACTGAAAGTCAAAAGACAATAATAGTACATTATTTTAAAAAATCACGCGGATTCTTTAAGTGAGATTTCACTGGAAAGAACAGGCTAAGAAAAGCAGTGACCACTTGTTGGTAATATTAATTCCAATTAGTTTATTCATTTCAAATTTACAATACTCACAGTTTACAATAACCAGAACCTAACTAGGCTGCCGCCTGTTCTAAGGTAAATAAGATTTTTATCCATACAGTTTACCGCTTCAATATTTCACTATGGAATACTGATGCAAGTCTTTTGTATTTAAATTAATCATTCTATAACATAAGCAGTGTATTAAGACTAAGTATAGTAGTGTCGAATCAATTGTGAATATGTGAACATTACATGTATACATTAACTAAAATGGAAATATTGATTATTTTAATAAATGACATTCTCAATTGGCTTCAATGATTTATTGGAGGTATTGGGCATGGAGTCCATGATTTTTTAGTTTTTAATATAATTTTGTGTAGAATCCACCCATATTTTATTAATAATTTTGACTAGACTCCATCGATTGCGGCGCGAGTCGACTCAAATTCGCGACGACTTGGATAGACAAGTCGCTTGTTATATTTAGTGTGGGGGACGCACTTCTAGATAAATTTAATTTAGACGTATTAATTTTAAGACGTATTAAGTCTTAAAGTAGTTTTGGAGCATTCTATTTTGTTTTCATATTTATTAGTAGGACTGATTTTTTATACAATTTGTAATTTAGCTGTTTTACCATCTGCTTCTTTATTTCAATCCTTTCACTGTAATTCCTACAATTTCTTTATCGCCAAACCGTATTATTATGCTCAAAGTCGTGACTTAACCGTACAATCGACTCGGAATAAAAGTCAAGTCGTCAATCTATTTTGCCAACATTTGCTTCAGATTGATTGAAATTGTCAATCGTTTGATTTATGATCTTTGAGATAACCTATTAAACAGTGTTTATTTCGCGGATCTTCGTGGACAATGGATGTTTTGCATTTACGCTATTTTGCGTAAACAACCATGCCAAAACGGTACAGTGTGTCCATGTTAGTTTATGTATAAGTCTTAATAGCCAATAAATTAATATTTGAATTTATTACATGTATTCATATTAATTCGCAAACTGCTGTAACTCCTAGTTTTTTAAATGTTTTTAAAAAACCGGACCCTACCTGCACGATATCACACATCAATCCTGTGAGATGAAATCCTTTACTCGAAACCGCAACTGTGACATCTCTCTTCATCCGGGAATGGGTTCTCATGTCCTGGAGATGGGCTCCTTTCTCTTGCAAGCGACGGCGCTCTTCCCAAGTCGGTTTCGCCATGTTTGCCACTAGATGGCGATACTTAACATAGTAGCGAAGAGCTTTTTGGTATCTGAAATAAAGTGAGCAAGAAAAAATATCAATCACATTCCAGCTCGATAATCGTCAAAATATGCAACAAAAAAGTCTACTGCAGCTTAATTCACTTCTACATACTTTGTGTCATACTCCATCTCATTTCTAATAATGGCTATTCTCATTCCAGATACTTAGTCTCTAAACAAGATCACAAAATCAAAAAGATCAAAAAAGTCTCTAACAAGATCACAAAATCCATTTTCTATCCAAGGATTGCTTCTCCATGTAAGGAAAAACATGGCATATTCAAAGAATGAAATTTTGTTCATGTGTTGTTTGTTCTGAAATTTTGTTCATATGTTTCATATACTCAACGGAGGACTTCACAATGGTAAAAGGCTCATTTCATTAAAATTTGAAGCATTTCAAAAACTTTCACTAGTTTTAAGTAACAATGAATGAAAAAATGAAACATCTTTATTGCACCCTTTAAAGCCATAAATAAGAATTAAAGCATAAATAAGTAATAAATCCATAAATACATAAATAAATAATATAATACAATAAATAAATATACATATTACCTAAAAATATTATGTCTGACACAAGGAGAGGGTCGGGAAGAGGGGGTACATAGATTATTTTTGGAATAAAGTGTTTTTTTAATCCTGCTTGAAAGGAACACATCAATTTATCGCTTCTGGCTATTTTAGAGGTTTATCCTGGTGTGAAAACGAAGGAGAAACACTATGACTTCCTAGAAATTTAAATTTCATCTTTCAGATATTGAGGTGATGTTGGATTATATAAAATACTATATAGGAAAAGAGGATATGCATATTCCTGCAATCACGGATTAATGGTCATTGAAATTTATTGTGGAATTCACAGACATGGTCAAATTTCCGTAGGTCAAAATTTACCTTAGATAGGTGTTTTGTAAGCACTCAAGCTTGTGCAGGATTATTTGCTCATTAGCCTCCAAATAGAAGCAAATATCTGCATAGTCCAAAATCGGAAGAAGCAATGATTGAGCAATGGTTTGCTTGACACTGGCTGGTAGTATTTCTGCAATCGTCGAAGACTGTGAAAGTCATGAAAGAGAGATCTACTAATTTGATTATTGTGTTTGTAGCATAAAAGATGTTCGCTGATAAGTACCTATATCTAGGTTTTTACCCACCTTTGCATACATGATGATGTTATCAACAATTTTTAGAGAGGGCAAGAGGGAGAGATCAAACGATGAAAATAGTTTTTGACTGCTGATCACAATAGCTTGGGATTTGACCGGATTAATCACTATGCCATGGTTGGTAGCCCAAGCAGATATATGGCGCAGATTTAGATCATATTGAAAACAGCCTTGAAAAGGTGTAGTGCAGCAGCTGGGTATAATCCTGTTGGAATTTCGATGTATCCTCAAAATTATTTTTGGATATTATACATAATTATATCTTTAAAAAAAATGGTCACATAATACAACTCCGTTGTAATTTCCGGTAATGCAGCCATTTTGTTTTTAAACAGCTAAAATTTTATTTTATTTTTATTCACTAGCATAGGCAAATTAGGTGTCATTTTATATGCGATTTTAAATGCAATTTTATATGCGAGGCAGGTGTAAGGAATGCGATTAAGTATTACACTTTAAAATGTCATCCTGTATGTTTAAAGTATAGTTGATCAATAAAAATATGAAAATAACATGAACAAATCGCTTTCAATAGACCTTTATTTATGATGGGTAGAAAAAATAAGGTAGGGGACAAAATTGTGTGAATGTTCTTTAATAAAAAAAAATTCGTTTTCTCATTTTTCCACTGTGTATTGGTACCCCGCCGCGACACCCTGCGATTGGCCACACTGAACTGTCAAATTTTGTTTGACGTCTGTTTGATGCAATGGGCAGTTCTTGCGGATTTTGTTTGCAAAAAGAGGCGAACGTGACAAAGTGACCTGGAGTGAAATAGAGGGTGTCAGCCTCCAACGTTCTCCTGCAAAGAAGCAAAGACTGACAACACAAGACACCTCCCAATTGCGTAATATTTGTAAAAGTGTTAATAAAGAAACTGCATATGGTTCTGAGGAAGGTAGGTCCAAAGTGCTTCAAGCTTCCAACATTCTCAGTGATAACATTTGGTTTCATCAGAAGGAGGACATGACTTTAAATATCATATGAAGTGTTATAGATTTCATATTTTGAAAGGTGAAAGAGTTCAAAAAATGAAATTGAAAGATACAGCGGTGCCTGGTTCAGAAAAAGCTAATGCCCCAGAATCTGCAAAACGGAATCGATACCAACGAAAACTTTCTGCTGAAACTTTGGCAATGAAAAATTGCATTATTTGCAATATGTAAAGGAAATACTGAGATGATATTCTTTACAGAATTTCTGAAGACAAACAAACTGCGTTTTCATTTCAAAGATTATGCTTTTGATAGAACTTGGAAACTTGTAGACAAATCAAGTGTATTTGCTGCTGATGTAATGTACCACAAGTGATGCAATAATAGATCATTTACAACAAAACGTCCGTATTACGACTGAGTACCACTAGTGTATCAAATCGTATCATTGATGATTACTTGACAAGCTGCCACTATCGAAACATGTTCTGGAGCTGAAAGGGCAAAATTATCAAGCATTTTGTTGATATACTGGTGATTTACCAATCCAAAATTTACTTCAACCTATTGGTAAGGGCTGGAAGTAGGAAGATGGGCAACTACGCCCAATTACATCGTTGCAAGAACCTATCAATAGTAAAAATTTGGAATTAATTTCTTGCAATTTCAAGACAGGGTGCGGAACATCCCATTGTAGATGTGCAGACCGGAAACAAAAATGTGTTGAAGATATTTGTAATAACGGTGTCCAATGTTTCAATCGGTTCAATTACACTGAAGATAATGTAGATTACCTGTAAAAAATAGGGATGCATAGTTTTATTACCTAATGTTTCAGACTTTTTTTCTTTCAAGAATTTATCCATATGTCTTTAATAATATAAGTTGAAGAATGTTAGAGTAATAAAACATATAACTTTAAATTGTTAGTTTTTGTTAAATATTCTTAATATGTATTACTTCGCATATCCTGTCATTTGACACCTAGTACACTAATATATTATACAACAATCCCAAACAATTCAATATTATATAAGTGAAAAGCAGTTTTGGGCAGCAGAACTTCTCATATATCGCGGCCAATCTCTATAATTTATTTATTTAATTAAAGCATATTATATTTTTAATGTGTACCTACATTTCTATACCCAGTTACAATAACCAAGTGAGAAATCAAAGATAGGATGACATAATAATGTAATAAGATGACATGTGCTGCGCAACAAAGCTAAGCTTGTTCCAGTGCAGGCTTTATTGCCATTACCATGTCATGCCGTATCAAGTCCAAAATAAATAAGTATGCAAGTAAAAAA
>JAOPUG010000042.1:9791813-9803888 GCA_027564375.1 Micropterix facetella | reverse complement strand
AACTTGCGCAGTATTTTCTCCAAGCCATTGGTTGGAGAAAATAATGTAGGTTGATCCAAATCAAGCCATTGGTTTCTCCAAGCCATTGGTTGATGCATGTCTTAGCTGCTGCATAAGCGTGACAACAAACGAAGAGCTAATTCACTTTTCACTATTTTCCTTTTAGACTTATTCCGTGATATTTGTCATTACGGGAGTGGTGAGTCTGCCTTCGGAAAATTTAGCCAACGAAGAGCCCATAATGGAATTCTCCAGAACATTTATTTTAGTGCGTGACAGTAACTACAAATACACTATTACCAATGATATGTTATCATTGATTGAACCGTCGCAGGATCGACTGACCTCAGCCTTCAAAGTCAGAAATGTAAGTAAAAACATGTTAAATTTAGAATATAGTCAAGAAGCACTGTTCTTTTAAGTATCGGGGTGAAGTCAGCCCCTCCCTGCTTCACACTGCCAAGTGCAAGAATATTTGAAGGAGGGAATATGTAAGCGCGGGTGCGAGTAGGGAGAACGAATTGTATCCTGTCGTAAACAAACATGACTAACCGGCAGAATCCACCCGCGTTTTGCTAGGCATACTACCTATTTTGCCTAAATTACATATCCTCCAGAACACGCATAGGTACTGCACGTAAATATCTTTTTCTTCAGAGTTACTTAGCTATCAAATATTATTGTTATATTATTGGTCATCCTAATAAAATATATTTGGATGACCAATAATATTTGATATTATTGTAAATAAAAAATAATATTATTGTAAAAACTGATTACCTGCCTTCAGTGACCGACTTTCCCAATATATTACTCAATGTGGCATGTGCAGCTCGGGCCTAATAGGGCATGTGCAGCTCGGACCATATGATCATCTCGTACACTCCGGTCGGCCCGGCTCATGGCTCAACTCCCATTCGGCAGCCTCCCCGAAGAGGGACTAATCCGGCGAAACCCGCTTTGCAGTCGGACCTGGAGTGACACCTCGGGCGACCCTGGACGGTTGATGTATTGGTCGGTTTACCGGCCTTGTTCAACTGAAGAATAGTCGGGGGGTTTTGGAGGCGCAATGCGACCTAAGGAAGCGGGGAGGGTATCTCGCTATTTGACATTTGTTTGTAACGGGCAGTGGCATAGTTGGATAGTGCATGTCAAAAATCCGTATGTTTCATCTCGATATAACGATAAAGTTCGGTGAACCGCTTCGGGTGACGGGCTTGACCGAGTATAGTCTTAAATCCAAATAATATATCACTCAATGCGGAAAATCCTGATTGGCTAAGGATTCCCACATTTCAGGAAACCGCCGCCCTGACCCACCCAATCAGGTGGTTTTATCGAAGAGCGATACACCGGGATTATAATCCAATGAACGTAGGCAGCGCGATACGGAGTAGCTGATGATAGAGTACTTTATTGTGGTTATTGCTATCATCACTGCCAAAATTTCAGTATCTTTGAAATTTACCAATTGTAAATCTCCATAAAATAATCTTTATATAATAAATGATTATACTAACACCGATATACCATGACAAGATATATCTATGATATACCAACACGGAAATACCCACCCACACTTTTTTTTTACCCGCCTAGTTTGCCTAGTGGCAATATCTTCCAGGTGGGCATTTGTAACATCAGGCGGATACCCATCAAAGTACTGACCGTGCCCAATGCTGCTTAACTTCAGTAACAAATGAGAACCGGTGGTGTGTTATGGCCATGACATGCCTATGATTGAGCTATGATAAACATTGTAACAAAAATCGCTTTTCGCTGCATATAATTCCCGGTTTTACATATAATTCTCGGTTATAACATTCTAAGTATATCAAAAAAGTATCATATTTATAGTTCTATATAAAAAAAGTAAATTTTCTGCACTATCAGAAATATTTCATTTCTTCATCTTGAAGATGCAAAAACAGCTGCGTGTTTAGCTCTGAATGCCCTTTCAAATAAAGCCACATAGTCAGTTAGAGCGGCCACTATGTGGGAATGCACATTATCTTGCACAAGCGGATTTTGGTAATTCGATTATGAGTCAGTTATGGCAGTTAAATTAGTCATGTTAGTTAAATTAAAATGATAAAATGTTTTTTTATTGTTCCCATAAAGTTAATGAAAAATACATGGCGGTTTTTGCAGGCGCAGCGAAGGTGTCAGTTTCTTATATATCTAATAAAATGAAAGTGCATCCTTTCTTGTAAATAAAAAAATCATGAGCAGTATGCCTATGACCGGTTCTGGTTCTAGGAAGGGTTTCGAAGAACCTTCTCTGGCCAGAGCATCTGCTTTCTCATTTCCCTGCCTGCAATTTCTGCTCTCGGTATCTACGCGAGGGTTACCATTTTTGTAAAAGACTTTCTGAAAGTTCAATGAGTATTCTGAGGATATCCCAGACTACTTCGGATGTGTTTCCTCGCTTTTAATCCTTTCAGAGCCACTTGGTTGTTTAATCATAGCAACCTGTGTTTTAGTTGGCCTCTTGACCATCCAAAAATATCGGCACTAGGCAGTGTGTTATCTTGTTGCACACCCCTCCCAAATTCGTCTGTATCTACCTATGTCAGTGGGCTGTATCTAACAAAAAAATATCACATTAATTTTTCAACAATAATAAAACATCCTTGTTTGTCGTCCCTCTTCTTTTTTTGGCTAAGATTTGTAAGTGTTATATTATGGTCAGATGACTCTCATATAATAGATCACATGTAAAAATCTTGATTTCTTGCAGGTGTAGTCTTTTCTTATTTCCTTGTTTTTTGCCTCTGAGGTTTCTTCGGACATCTGTCCAATCACTTGACCGCCACATTTTTTAAGGAGAAAAGATATGCGCGCCAGTCGCACATTCGCTGACAATGACAAGCATTGTGCAATTAATGATTATAATATTTTTATGAATATCGATTATTTTTTGATTATCGATTAATGAATAAAATGTATGAATATCTAGGCTAAAAAGCAACATTAAATGTAAAGCATAGGTAACTGTCAAAAGTCGCGATAAACTTAAACAATTTACTTTTTTCTCTTATTTTTATTGTTCACTTATTTACACGTAAACTGAACCATAATATTAAAAACTTATAGTTCTTCTAAAATCGTCATAAGATGAGCTTTTCAGAAATGTATAATACTTTATATCTATTCCTACAAAGTTTTACAAGAAACTTTACAGGCTTACAGGCAAGAAAGTAAACAGGCTTGAAGTGGACATCTATAGGAATATTAAACATTGTGACATTTATATATAGCTTATGTATAAGCCTATGTAACGTTTAACTCTTAAAGTTTGAGGTGGTGGTTTAGATTTAGTGATATATAGAATAAGAAAAAGATGTCTTACTTACATTGTTTTGTTTTGAGGTGGTGCTTTAGATTTAGTGTCAATTTTCAAGACTGATAAAAGGTATATCACAACATTACAAGTTTTATTCACAAATCTACTTTATGATCTATATAAATAAATTGAAAAATACAAACCGTTCCAATCATAATTGAATTGATCAACTGAGCAATCGATAATTGATATTTTAACAGAGAAAAACCGCCCTAGCCTATTGTATTGAGTCAACAGCGGCGCCTATATTACGGCCCGTTACCAACCGCTAAATCTGCGCGCGTTTGGTTTGCCGTTTTTTTGTGAAATATTGGCTTTATTTCCTCGGAAATACCGTTAGGTCTAGCATTATAGGCTTAAGTACAGCGTTTGATATAAAAATGCACCCAAAGTGCTGTGGACCATAGTCCACAGCGGTGGTGACTTATTACAACGGTGGCGGTCAAATGTTAATACTTTGAAGTGATCAACTATGTCTGCTCCATGTATTAATTTTTTATAGAGTCAGTCATGTAAAGCGTAAGCTAAGAGTAAAGCTCTAGATATGAATTCTTTAGAATAACACAATACTGCCGAAAATTTAGGGAATAATTTCCAATCCATTTGAAATGGTTTGTAAAATATCATTGAATCTGTAAAGCCAATTTTTGTCTAGCCCAGTTATAAAACAAGTCTTTTCAAATATTGCCATGCCATATTAGCATGATTGCTTGCTCTTTATCCAACTTTTTACCTCATCTATAATATGCCCAAGTTCCTTAAATTTGTTTTTTATTTCATTTTTCTTTTGTGGCATTGAAAATCTCTTTCCAGTCAATTATGTCTTTGATTTATTCCAGTACATCAAAAAAATACAATCACTTGAGGTGTAAAATTCAACTTAGGTTTAGCTAAAACTATAGGAGAGGCGATGGTTAAACGGTGTCCATAGATTCCTCGTTTGCACTGGCTGTGTCCATTTCCACTTCGGGAGTTTCGACCTGCGTCGACGAGGAGTACTTCAGTCGAAGTTTTTCGTAATGCTGTTGCTCCCGCGTCGACACAGACGGTTTGACTTTTGCGAGCGCCTCATGGAAATGCTCCAGCGTTATGACGGGATCGTTCGAACAGCCCCCAGCGACAAACTGGGCGAGTGCGCGGGTCGCCGCCTGTCGCACGAGCCCCGCGAGATCGGCGCCTGTAAAACCGTCCGTAACCCCAGCGATAAACTGTATGTCCACATTGTCGCTCATTGGCGGTTTCGTACCCTTCTTCGTAATGGCGTTCAAGATCTCCACGCGGTCTTGCAGCTGCGGCATTCCAACATAGACGACTCGGTCCAATCGGCCAGGTCGCAGGACGGCCGGGTCGATGATGTCCGGACGATTGGATGCGGCGAGCACGAAGACACCCTGCCGCGATTCCACACCGTCCATTTCGGTCAAAAGCTGGTTTACGACGCGCGTCGCGCCGCTGCTATCCCCTTGCGACCGCTTCGGGCACAGCGAATCGAATTCATCGAAAAAGATTACGCACGGCGCTGAGTTTTTCGCTCTCTGGAAGCAAGTCCGCACGGCTCTCTCGCTCTCACCTACGTACATATTGAGCAACTCTGGGCCTTTTACAGAAATGAAATTAACGCCAGCTTCATTAGCCACGGCTTTAGCCAGTAGAGTTTTTCCGCAACCGGGCGGACCGCACAGTAATATCCCGCTCGGAACTTCCAAACCCAGGATTTTAAGTTGCTTCGGGTATTTTACAGGCGCTAAAACGGCGAGTTGTAATTCTTCTCGTACCGTTTTGAGCGACCCGATGTCATCCCATGTTACATCGGGCACTGTTGCGATTCCTTCACGAATCGCACATGGTTTTACGGATTTTAATGCATTTAAAAAATCAGCATTACAAAGAGACATCCCATCTAGTTCTTCCCGAGAATAAGGCGCGGTGTCTTCGAGATAATCCATACTTTCAAACGGGGCTTCCTCTTTTACAGTTGGAACTTCGGGTGCTTTGTGGTTAACTTCTTTAACAGGCTCTGCGGTCGATTCGGTTTTCGATTCCACAGTTTCGGATTCTTTGGATTCAACTGGTTCTTTGGAGTTCTCGCCATTCTCGGTCGTTTTAGCAACTGCGCTCTCATCTAAATTTATAACATCGGTTTCGGAATTACCGTTAACGCATTTTTCAGTCTCGACTGCCACAGTTTTCTTACATTTAGCGTCTTTAATTTTTTTTATTAATTGAAAGACTCGTTTAAGTGCGACGGTGCACGCCTTATTGATGAGGGCTTGGAGATCGGCGCCGACAAATCCGGGTGTTAATTGTGCTAAGATTTCGAAGTCAACATCTGGGCTCATCGCGATACTGTGCGCCAGAATTTTTAAGATTTCGCGACGTGCTGTGACAGTAGGAATCCCGAGTGCAATTTCCTGCTCGAGTCGACCGGCGCGACGTAGCGCCGGATCTAGGCTATCCGCGTTGTTTGTCGCCGCTAATACCAAGACAGAAGCGTTGCGCTCTCCCAAACTGTCAATGCTTGAGAGGATCTGCGACACAATTCTGCGCTCCATGTCCTTTTGCGCATTGAGGCGATTGCCGCATATTGCGTCAATCTCGTCGATAAACAGGACACAGGGAGAGAGGGCGGCGGCCTTTTCGAAGAGCTCCCGGATACGTTCTTCCGATTCGCCGGAGACGCCAGCCACGAGTTCGGGCGCCGTCACCGAGAATATCGGCAGTTTGAGATTTCCGGCGATGGCGTTTGCGAGCAGGGTTTTTCCCGTACCTGGCGGTCCATGTAACAGAGCTCCTCGTGGCGATTTTATGCCTAACAATTGATACACTTCTGGGTGCTTCATGTGCAGTATTAAATCGGATACCTGTGAGAAGAAACATTGTTGATTAACGCTGTCAATGCTTTTGGTAAAAATAAGATGCGATTATTTCCCTTTGATAGACAGAGGAGGTTATTGTTGTTTTCATAATCTTGAACCGCAAGCTTGCGGTTCTGGGTGGACCCACCCAAATACATTGTGAAGAATTATCACACAATATCATTTTCAGCAGATTGTTTTAGCAGACTTGTGGTATATCATTTTCAGCAGACTGGTGGTAATAATAGTCTTTGACCTAAAATGGTAGCTGCACATATCTCAAGTTGTCAAAAAAGCAAACTCACTCACATACCAGATAAGAAAATTATTAGTGAACGTATCATATGAGTTAGCACTGAAAATATACAAGATTTTCTTTTAAATTTACCAAAAGCGACTTTTCCGTCAACCCTAAAGAGCACTTCATCTGCAATTGTGTGGTCGAGTAAAGGAATAGCCTTTCAGGAGATTTTATAAGTGAAAAGTAACAGAAACTAAAAACATTGAACTTCAGATATGGACATATCAGAAATTTGCTGCTCGCACAAAAAGATCAAATGAATATCATTATTACTAATTCATCACTACTCATTATAACATTTCGCACTAGCTACAGTTTACCTACGCTATTATTACCGAATGTCCAACTGTGATCTTGCGGCTCAAGGATTGCCAAAACAAACAACTATCATATGCCTGGAGAGGTTTGGAGAGGTAGTGCCTGTGCGGGTGATATTTGTGCAGCCGTCTTCCTATGTTAGTCTAGTCACAGATTACAGGGTTGTATAATGCCAGTATGACGTTAAGCGATGTTCATAATATACCACTAGAAATGGCCCATACGATGCTACTAACAAAAGCGGATGAGGATATCCGTAGTGTAATTTTTGAGCGTTTAATCAAACGTCAAACTTTTTGGTGTTTTTACTACAATAAATGAATTAAAACGCTAAATCCTATGTGAAGACAGAGACATGTTATTTTTGAATCACTGTAATTCACACCACAGTGGCTGTTGTCATGATTGCGCTATTCGTACTTGCTGCACAGAGGAAATCTTGGCTTATTCTGTGAATGATTATTTTATGATAAAAAGCATTAAATCTAAAACAGCTGCAGTAATCCATTGGTTCTTTAAAACTAAACCGGATTATTTAGTTTTTATTCGTCAGTACTTTGGGTGCGAAAAAAGAACTAACAAAAATTACATTAAATTATTTATAAATCGACAGTAAAAACACTTTTTTAAAGGGCATAAAAAATAAACTAAATAAAATAAATTTCAAATATATTCCTAATAATATTCGTCCTCAATATTCACTAAACATTTTCAGCTATTTAAGCCAATTAATAATCAAATTGAAGATATAAAAGGAAAATTAGCCACGATGATCAGAATTATTAAAATTTGAAATGCTGTTTTTAGTTATGCCGGTTTATTATTAACCGTGCGACTTTTATAATCGAGTATATAAAGATCATTCTTCTGCCGGACGAAGCATCATAATCATTTACAATTCAAGTAACCTGGTTCGACTTTCCCATATAATATGCGATAATTCAATACACAAAATAACAGACAACGAATTATATTGCATCGTGGTTAAACTAGAATTTAAGAAATACATACATTTATAAACAGAACATTTATCGTAGCTTTTGTTTTGAAAGAAAAAACACTAAGTAATAATTAAATAATCTGTCTTTATTTACATTTTAAAATAATGTCTACTTATATTGACCCTGAAACGGCAATAAATCAACACACAAGGGCCCCATTTTACAAGAGACATGAAAAACTGTAATACGGTTTTTTGAGTAAATTCAATACACTGGCACTCACCTTTGCTTTGCCAGGCTATGAAACGGGAGGCGCAGAGTGGTCATACTGTAGAACTACTCATTACTATAGTGTCTAAGGTATGGCCTTCTAAGCCAGGGATGTGAGATTGCTTACGTCATGATCGCTTATGTCCAGTTTGGACACAACATTTGCAGAGATTTGAATATAATAACAAAATAAATATGACACGCATTTGGTTGGATGGAAGAAAGAAATCGCATTACGAGAAAGTCTGGGCATTGTGATTTTCCAATAAAAAATACACATAAACGTTTTGTGCTGGTAACAAAAGGGGTCGGACCTAGCATAATCGACGGACCGCTTCACCGTTTTGTTACGCGCAACGTGTTACAAAAATATAGAAAAACTTTTAAAAAGTTTTAAAGTCACGTGTATTGATGATGCTTTAGTGTGCAAACGGCTAACTTTAATCTGTATTTGGGATTAAAACATTCACAGTGATAATGATAAATTTTCTTTTCATTGCTTCATTTCATCATCCCAACCCAAGGTTGCTCGAGAGAGGAAATGAGTCAAAAGGAAGACATGTTTGAAAAATTACCTGCTCGATTATCGCAGAAATGCCCCCGATATCTGCGAATGTTATTCTAGGTTGCGGCCGCACTGTTTCAGATTTTCTTTGTTTCACAGCTGGTCTGTGTAGCTGCTGCTCATTGTTTCTCCGCTTTTTGCTCTCTTGCGGGATCAGTTCGGGCGGAATCACACGCATCTTCTTACTTTTCACTTCCTGCGGCGCGTTATTGTTCACTTTCTGCGCTTTCGTGATGGTTACCTGGTCGTTTATCTTCGGCAGCTTCGTCGATTTCTCCATGTTGGAGTCGTCGCTGCTTATATCGATGAGCTCCGACGACTTCCCCGCGTTTTTGTCTTTTTTATTGCCAGGCACTTTGCCGGATTCCTGCATTTTGTACATGGCCATTAACTGGTCGTTTAAATTGTTCGAATCGTCGAGCATCTCGAGTTCGTCGGAGTCCTCATCGGAACGATCTGAAGAGGAGCCATCGTCCAGACTGTCCAGCCCGTAGCTGCGCACGACTTCTTTGTAAGCCGACTCCACCATCTGTTGGAATGCGCCCTCGTTCCTATTCGCATATTCCCTGTATCGCTCTTTGAGCGAGCGCGCCATTTGGCTAACGTCAACAAACGTCTTGTCGACGTTCTCCGCCAGATAATTCTTCACGCGCACCACCATCACGTTGTCGTTGAACTTTGGCCGCGGCTGCTGCTGCTTCTTCATGCTTATCATCGACATGGTTCATCAGCTCCGTATAGAAAACAAATCGTCGAAACTAAAAATCGGAAAAACGCTCCGCGAGCGAGCGTGCCCCTTCGCCGCGCGTCAATTTTTATGAATTTTTAATCGTAGCGATGTGCGCTGTAGTTACGCGAAGCGCTACGTGTACGCAACACCCGGTCTAGTATCTCAATACTCGTGACTTGGAGGTGCTTCTTTTTTCAATGATCAGCCAGTGGGTGCTAGAAATATTATAAATGATCTAATTCACTGGAAAAAGACTCCATATATGTAAGCCGATAAAAATATAAAATGTTTCAACATAAGTAGTGACATTCTAACAAAAATAAGAAATTAAACTAATATGCTACAATTCCAGTGATGATATTATACTAGGTACATCACATCTAAAGTAAATATTTTCATCTTTAAATTATATTTCCTAAGGAACGAATAAATTTGTGATACATACCAGTGCGCATCGTCGGTTTGTTGCAAGGTCTTTTTTTTGCAAAAAAATGTTAAAAATCATTGTGAGCCTATTTGTGTTTTCTACGCGTGGAGGTCACAACATAGGGGGTTATAAACTTGTCAAAAGTCATTATTTCGTAAAAATCCTCTAATTAGTATAGAAGACCGAGAAAGCCAAGTTATCTCAAAAGTATCTCATACCAGTTATCTCAATGACTTGTTGCAACAAACCGACGACGAGCAAACAGGTACACACTTCATACTCCGGCGCTTCTTAATTCTTCGCGAGAATTGCGTAACAGGCGCTTATTTACAATCGTTGAAAAGAATCATAATCGGGGCTTATGTTTTAGAAATCTCAGACATATTTATTTAATAATTATAATCATATCGGAATTCGGTTACAAGATTACATCTCTCGACTGTATTTATTCATCAAAATTACGGTTCTGACTTTTTATCAGGTTAGCGGTCATTCAAATGTTTACCCATCTCTACAAATCCTGCAGTGTCGCCAACATAACCGAAGCAACGTCATATTGCCACTACATTAAAACAACCGCACCAATTTAAAAAAAATATTGGTTTTTAACACTTTATATTCTACATTTTCATCGTGTCAAATTGGTGGTTATAATAATTATTGGGCTCTTGTGTTTTTTATATTCAAACGAGGAAAAAATTGTAATTTTCCGAGGAACCAACATAAATATAAGTTATTGACAAATTCATGGCTTTTCTTCTTTTTTCGAAAGTAGTCCTTTGTTGACATTAGTTCCGCGGGTGGTGCATCGCAGGGATGTATAAAAGTGGCATTAGCTCTCCCCTCGAGTGAGCTTGGCGGCTGAGTGAATGAGCTCCCACAGAAATTGGTGCCTGACAGAATTTTTCTGATTTCCATGTTCGGTCGCATTTTCTTCCTTGAAACGACTGCTTCCAGTATTTCTCCCACTCGTTCCTCGTTTTATTCTGCGTTATTCCTACGTCCATCAAGTTTTAGCATGAAGGGGGAGTGAATGGGTTTTAAGGTGACACTCACATATGGCAAGACTGATGTCCTAAACCTACCACAGCCGGTCGTTAGTTCAGAGTCCACCGCTCATCCCTCAGAAGTGTAACAATAGTATTATGATGGGCCCGACTCTGGTCGGTGAATTCCATGGCAGCTCCGTTTGTACTTACTTAGCAGTGCATTTTTCAATGCGTGTTTTTAATCTAACTCTATTTCCGAGTTTGTAAGTCTCGTGTACCTTTTTTTGTTGATCAGCGTATTGTTTCCGTTTATCTTGTCGGAGTCTAATCTTCTTTTGAGCAGATACTAACGTCATGGACAATTGAGTCAGGCGTTTGTTGTAAATAATCATAGCTTTCACCATGGGTTGTAGCTTGGGTGTTGTGTTCTAATTTGAATCTTTGGGCTGTTAAATGGGTTTGAAACAAACCGGCTAGTTTTTTAATGTGTTGAAGGGTTCAATCGACACCAAGATGTCCAGCAGTAGGACCATCGTGAAATTCCTTATCACTTGTTCCTTCCACTTCTCTTTACTTTTTGAATCTGGGCTATATTGATAGAGAATTTCTCAAGTCGTTAGGTAACCTCGTTCAGTTCAATTGGTTGAAATCGTGTAGCTTACTTTTGCTAACATTTCATTTAGCTTAGCTCTCATAATTTCCCTTTTGGCTGGTGAGGCGTGAGTGAGTGAGGCGATAAGGTGAGGCGGCAATGGATCGGTCACCCGTGTTCATGATATCTGGAGTAATGGTCATCGTCCTGAAGTCAGCAAGTGATCACGGTGATAGAATACAATCTTGTCAGTGCTACTGGCTTCTAACATGTTGGATAGTTTGATTTTACTAATCTGAGTGTACTGCATCCGTACCATAAAATAGTTAAAGCACTTGGTGAAGAACACAGTTGTAAATTTTTTGCTTCCTCCGGTATTTTCAGATAATTCATGCAAACTTCCTTTGTATGTCCATAATATTTACAATATGTCGACATTGATCTGCCTTTTGTTTTGTTATTAAACCTTGACAAATCTGGAAATTCATGTTGCGGAGTTTTCAAAGTTCCGTTTTTGGCCAGCGTGTCTTGCGCGGCAAGCGCTTTATTTTTGTAATTATTATTACCCAGCGTGTCTTGCGCGGCAAGCGCTTTATTTTTGTAATTATTATTACTAGTGATGTCACGAATAGTGATTTGGCCGAATACCGAATATTCGGCCACACAATCGGCCGAAGCACCGAATATTCGGCTGCCGAATGTTCGGCGTTAGATGTGTGCATGGCGTGCATAATTGCGCAT
>JAOPUG010000042.1:9774080-9785336 GCA_027564375.1 Micropterix facetella | reverse complement strand
TGTACAGGTAGTCATATGCGTATAAGCAGACGTACGCGTATAAGCAGGCGTGGTTGAAGAATTAGCCCCATTGTTTGCATTTTCTGCATTGAACTCTCGATTTGCGGTCTCGACTCCTCGGACAAACAATATGTCTATCCATTTTAGCAGATTCCAGATCGGCCTATCGTATGCTATCGTTTCAATGATATTGTCAATACTTGTATTTAGGTTGGTTGGCAAAGTTCATTGCATGGAATGTTGTTCTAGGTGTAGTTTCATGAGATCGGCTGTCAGAGTTTTCAGAAAAGAAAGTCTGTTTTTGAAATTTTGTTTTCCATTCGCGTTATAAGATTGTATTAATACCATGGAATTAATTCCGAAGATATTTAGAATCCCATATAGGCTCCACACAGGCTCCAACGACGAGTCTTACGTGAGACATTGTACAGTAGTATGTCTTTTGTTTCCTCTTCCATGAATATAGCAGGAACATTATGTACACTCACAGGCGAAGGAGTAACAGATGGCAGAGAAGTTTTTTCGATACATTCCATGCCATTAGCTTCCCATCGTAAATCTGAGTCAACAGCTTCCATCAAATTCAAAAGTTTCCATTCGGAATTCTGATATTATTTCGTCGGATTCGTCCGGTAATTCATCGCCGAGATTCTCGTAGTCACTTGATTTAAGCAATATACTTTGCAGTTCGCTGTCTATCAATTTACGCAAAACTGAAGCCAAATAATATAGAATAGTTCACTACAACCAAAACGAAATAACAAAAAGAAAACACTTATATTTAAATGACAATTCAAAGACCCGTCAGTTTTTAATTTCCATGTCATTGGATATTTAATAAATAATAAATTTGACAAAATAACAGCCGAAAACATTAAAACAGACCCAGGTATGCCTTAATATGTTAATACAAATTTACTACTAAACTTGTACCTCACCAAAATTCGACTACGCACTAAATTTTGTACTATTTCGCTATTTGTGAACTATAATTTTAATTTACAATTTTTTAACCTACATTTGATTTTCTATTATTTTGCTATTTGCGAACAGGTATCATACTTTTACATAAAAAGATATTTACTTCACCTCAAAAATAATGTTGTATACCTTAGGACAGACTCCAAGCCTGGTTAGGTGACACGGTCATTTTACTATGCCCAATAATTCGTTTTTCGGCTATTGATTCCAATAATTTAATTCTTAATGTAACTTCCATAATAATTTAATATAAAATTGTGTTTTTTTGCATTACAAATAAATTCAATGAAATTAAAGCATAGGCTTACTTATGTATAATTACATAATTTTAAAATAATCTTTTTATTTTTTAAACTATTCAAAAAAGAATAAAAAATCATAAAAAGGAAATAACCAAACAACCAAAATTGCCAGGGACATTGGATCAAATGAGTCGAATAGGCATAGTCAGAATTTACAAAATGACATATAATCTGACACTAAATATAAAATGAAATATAATTATGCAGTTGAAGAATAATAGAACAAAGTCACTGTAATGTTACAGTCGACAGAATTAAAACCCTATGGTACAATTCTTCATTAAGTTAACATATTATTCCAAATTATACAATAGTTGGGAACTTTGCAATGCGCTAGAGAATGCAATGCACTAGAAAATAATGTATGACTGGACACCAGAGATCATGAAATTTTATTCAAATGCCTTTCAGCATACACTTCCAGACCCAAGTAGCTTCGCTCACTGGAGCTATTCAGACGATAATTCATGTCCCCTTAGTAGCAATGTCCTCATGTCCCTTCGCAAAGCTAGATTCAGTAGGCCTTAGATCAAGGATGGTACATCTAACGCTATGACAAAGCCCTTGTTCTTATTCGCGAAATAATCAGCCTGTCAATGGCTCGGGCCAACAAGGGGCTGACAGTACCCTCCAAGCCCCTAAGGCTATGATGTATGTAAAAAAAATCTCATACAAATGCGCCGAACAAAGATGGCTAGGTGCATTTGTATGAAAAAATTAATAGAAACGTGCTGTATAAAATATTATTTTGAAAATATACCAAGATTTTATTTGAGAAAAAAATTGATAGTACTGCAAGTTTAATGAATATAGTTTATGTAAAAATATCAAAATTAAACTAAACATGTAATAATAACTAAAATTCAATAGGGCATATGGATGAAACATGCACTTTTTATATATTTTTTTTACCAAGGAAAATGTCATTTTTTTTAAATTCCGTGATCGTCATGTACTTTATGACTATTATATTCCCTAATATTTTTTTTCTGCGTCTGTCCTGCTGTTTAGTCTGAAATATGGGTTCAAAAAATACTCTAAAATGAAAATTTCCTATATAGCTCCCAGATTTTTTGTTCTCAAATTTCCATCCTGTTTTGAAAAATCTGAAATAGCTATGTACTTACATTATTTTTTTTTTCAGTTGGCTAACATCATCAGTTAGTTCGACAGTTCAAAAAATGCCAAATAATGTATGTGTTGAAATATACATACATCGTCGCCTTAAAACAGTTTGTACGAGATGGCTCAAAAGGCAAATAACATTGTGATGGCTCAAAAGGCGAAAAACATTCTACTCCAAAACCTTTCTTCATAATTGAGAAAGCTTCAGATTGGATTCTGGAGGTCATTCTGTTCTAAGCAGTATCGTTTACCTACAAATCTCAGATGCACTGCCCACCGTCCAGATATAACTCTTTTTTATATCTAGGTGGCCCTTATTGTAGAATAAACGAGATCTTAACACTAACAGCTATTAACACCAGCTATGCTGGTGCAAGAACCCTTGCACCACCAGCATAGCTGAGAAGTACAAAACCAGACCACAGGTACCAACTAGATAAATCTTCATTCGGAACGGCTTCCTGATTCATCTTAACGCTGTGGAAGTCGGCGCTCGTGTCCTGCCAGCTAAATCTGTTTCATCTCTTTTAAGATCTCAGAAGTAATAATAATAAACACTTTATTTATTTACATAAATCGGCGAAATTATTGCTTTGAAGCAATATCTTACAGCTAACTAAAGCCTAATGGTAAAACATGTTTACCGGTTTTTTTTTAATAACATAAAACTTGTAGAAATATGAGATTTGATTATCTCCTTCCATGGAAAAAATATCTAAGACTGCGATTTCTGCATCTCATATTTTAGGGCTTTGAAGGGGGAGTGAATGGGTGGGTAATGTGAATGCTCGCAAGTGGCAAGACACCTATCCTAAACCTACCAAAACTGGCTGTTAGTCCGAAGTCGACTGCTCACCCCCTTAAAATGTAACGATACTATAATGGGCCCGACTCCTGTCAGTGATTTCCATAGCAGCTCCATTTGTATTTATTATTATGCATGGTGAGGCTAGATTACATCGTAAATTAGTATATAATTGCTTCAATGTGTATATTAAGAACCAAAAATCCAATTCCTTACAAAAGAATACTAACTTTATGATAAACTACGTCGACAGTGAACGACGATTGATCGTGTTCCGTAGCAGGCAGGTTCATCAGCACCTCAGCTATATTGTCAGGTCCGTGAAAAATGTTTTTCCGGAAAATTGATATATTTGATATTTTCAAAATATTTCTATTGAGCGTTCTGTACTTTGCGAGATCCTGCGTCAAGGCTTTATGACTCGAGGGCCCAGTAACTAAAACAATGCATTTTTTTATTATTAAGGAATAAACTCTAACTCGCCCTCGGAATTTGAAATACACCAAATCCTCGTTTATCAGGCACTCGTTGATCCGGATCTCCGGATAATCTGGATCAAATTTGTAGACGATTTTCAGATTTTTTAAAATTTAATGTTCACATAGATAATAAATTTTAACTATGAGAGTCGGTCAATAAGTCTGTGACTTTTTGAATTTCCCACGTTGCAACTTGAATGGCAACACTGCTCCTGTCAACTGCCATCTGTCGATAGACTACCGTGAAATTTTGAGCAAACTGCATCATTTAGTTTGTGTTTGACAGTCATTGAAAGCAGACAACCGCGTGATTGTTTGCGATAATGGAAGCAAGTGAATTTCGTGTGCTCGCAAGCATTATTTTTTGCAGCTAAAAACCATCACTCAAACCAAGGATAAGATTAATAAATACTACGAGGACTCTGCAACATCAATTTCAATGGTAAAGAAGTGGTTTACTAAATTTCATTTTAGACACACAAGCGCAAGTGACGCAGAACGGTCTGGACGCCCAATTGATGTCACTACACCAGAAACAATTGAAAAAATCCACGATATGGTGTTAGCCGATCGAAGATTGAAAGTGTGCGAGATTATAGAAGCCATAGGCATATCACATGGCTCAGTGGTTTCAATTTTGAAAGATCATTTGGGTAAAAGAGTACGTAAGACAAAGAACATGCAAGGCACCCAGTTGTCATCAGCTTATTTTCATGAGGAGATTGCTACGGTTTTGTGCAAGTTGGGGACCAAAGCAAATCGTACTGAGCAATCCTACGAGAAGCATTGAACCGGAAATCCAGGCCGAAAAACGAAAGGCCAGCTCAATATATTCCACCATTAGCCGTGCGACAGGACCAAGTAGGACATTGGCCTGTATGGGCCGAGAAGAGGATACGCTTCAAGTATCCTACCTGTGCTGGCGTATCACAGAGGATCTGTGAAAAGGGTGGTGTAGCATTATGCTGTAACAAGCAAAACAATTGCTTCAAAGCATTTCATACATCTTAGAGGAATCGTCTGAGACAATGTAACATGTCTGTCACTCTCTCTTTTTTTTAATTTTTCGGGGTTCTAGAATAAATAGTTTTAAAACAAAAAATACGTGTTTTTCTTATTACTAAAACTTACCATAAAATCAACTATTTAAATAAATACAAGCTTTTGAGTTATGAAGGGTTAATGATAGTGTTTGCAAAATTCAAACGCCGTGCTTCATTCAAACGCCGCTTGCGTTTGAAACGGAAGACATTGGACCAATTAGTTGTTAAGAAGTGATATGAAAAGTTATTTTTATATTTTCTAATGTCTTTTAAACAGTTCTATGTAATTTTGTTACAAAACATAGTTTTTTATCATAATAACCGGTAAGTCTACTACGGTATAAAATTTAAGTATTTGTTTTGTTTTTATAAGGATTTTCGATTATCCGGATTGCTTTTGATCCCAGTCGTCCGGATAAACGAGGTGTTACTGTACATCCAAGGCATTGTCACACTAGTCATTCTAATTACACTGTGATATTAGTATGATACACCCACCGCTAAAGTCGCAGGTCACTGACATCACTGAATCCGATGTGTAAAACTCTTTCAGTTTTTCTCTTTTATCCGAATCGTAAATATCAAAATAGGTCGATAGAAAGTGGTTGACCATGTCCTGTGCGTCTTCGTTAACTGTGAAGCATTTGTGGAGGCACATCTTTAATGCAGAGTCCACTCTTTCACCGTCCTTGCAGAATGGAAAGAAAATTAAATTAAATTATTGAAGATACGATGGCACAGAATAACAAAGAGTACTAACAGTCCGTGCGTGTCTTGCCGAAACTGGCTGCCCCATTTATATGGGTGGAAATCTGGCGAAATCGCCATAATGCATTCCCCTCCGTGCACACATACAATGATGCACATGCATTCATGTACGCACATATGCGCAAGTATTGTTCGGAGTCACGCTAGTCCATACATTTTTCCGCCAGCGTCCGCGGTGTGACGATAGGTTACAACGAAAACTAGGTACTCACCAATATTTTTATTTTCGGCCACAATTTCAAAACAGCCTTTATGTAACTTTTGCCTTCCGTATACGAGTTGCACAAAGGGTTGTTGTCCAAGTTGACTCCCTCTAAGTAGACCTTATTTTGGTTTAATGGATCCAATTGGTTGATGTTGGACAACTGAAACATTCCAAAATCGATTATATTTGTCTATGCCAAACCGGAAAGCGGTAGGTATATTAAATTTACCATATTAGAACTCAAATCCAAATACTTAAGTCTTTTGAAGTTCCATATGAATTGGTTAAATATGTTTTTGCTGAAAATGAAAAAAAACGGATCAGACCGGATCTTTATTTTGGTTTAATCGAGGGAAAAGTATGTTAATTTAGTACCTTATATTATTTGAGCTAAGATTCATGTTTTCAAGATCCGGCATGAAGAATAGTTTTTTATACCAAGTAGTCTTGCCACACAGAATGAACGACAGAGGAAGAATGAATTTCTCTGGTAAATCTGAAACATACAGAAGTAATAACACTATCGTATTCAAGCAAAATAATAACCTTAAGAACTCACATGTCTCATGAAAATTGGACAAATCGAGCATGTTTGTCCTCCGATTGAATCGCTGTGTCAGTTTATCGCAAATCACATCGCCAATATCTAGTTCAGGATCAAACGGAATTGACACATTGAGCTGCACCATGGGTTGGAACTGCGTAATTGGGCGCAGGGCGATTGACGGAATTCGTAAAAGGCTCAAACTTGGTAGGTAAAATGACACGGTGCCATTGCATTGATCCCATTTGATGCCCATAGGGACAGACTCGTAATGGAGGAGTATCTGGATTATTTGCTCGAAATTTTCGTGAAACAAGCGATATCTGCCTAGGTTGCTGCACTGAAATACAAAAAAAAGATAATATCGCTGCCTGAGTACAATACAGCTATACTTTCAAGTAACATCAAGTCACTTTTGAGATCTTAATTATTTGTTGCCTTTTTGTTCATAACAAATATCGTTTATTTTATAGTCAAATAGATTAGATGTGTTGGGCGTCTGTCTGGGCATCTGAGCTAAGGTGCACTACGGCTCTATCGGTGAATCGAGATTATTGTTGTCGTCCTTTACGGAGAATATTAATTAAACGGTGATGAAGAAAACGAATAATAAGTCTAGCCACCGATTTTTATTAAAAGTATTTAAAAAATCTAGGAAAAATCACAAGTAAAACTGTGTTTTATTTATTTTTTACCTTTAAAAATGATTGAGATATTGAAGAGTAAAGTGCTCATGTTTTTGTCCGAGAGCGGCCGACTGTGCGACCCGCTGTGACATCATCACTACGCAAATCATTTGGCGCTCTCACCACTCGGGTGTTTGCGGCGCCCGCTTCTATCATTACTTTTATCAAGTTTATTTCACTTGTGCAGGTAAAAATGGTCGGAAAGTACTGTATTGTGCCTCTGTGTACTAATTCAAGTGTAAAAACACCTGACAAGCTGTTTTTTAGTGTACCAACAAAGGCTGAAATGAGAAAAAAGTGGATGAAGGCTATAAAAAGAGCAAACCCCTTCACAGCTACAAGCCATGTACATTGTTGTGAAGATAATTTTGATGTAAATTTTATTATTACTTAATTAAGTATTTACTATGTAATATTACTGGAATAAGCAATAAAGAACTGTAAGTATTCTGCCGTTTCTTCGGTTGGTGTTTGACAGGTAGGTAGGTATTTTTGTATGTAAACAGAAATAAATTTTAAGTTCATTATCTATGTACTTAGGTCTTCCTTTAATTTCTTTATTCCATACATATACCTAATATTACCTACATTGAAAGAGATCCTTCTAGATTCTAGACTTATAACTACAAAAACAATAAATATGAGTTATAAATGATGATCAGGGGTGACAAATCTATGGTGCTTACTTTAATTTTAAAAATGCATTTCATTAACTTAACACCCTTATACGTAGTAAGGTCCATAATTTCCGGCCCGAGGTATAAAAAAGGTAGAAATAAAAACACGTTGCTTACTGTTTTTTTTTTCAATATAATCTCTGTTTAGTTCAATACATTTATTACATCTCGTTAAAAGCGGGTCATAATGGTTCTGTGTAGACTGGGCTATGATAGCCGTTATGTTTTGGTCGGCCCAGCTCGCGGAGCAACTCCTATACATGAGCCTCCTCGAAGAGGGACCAACCCGGTGAACCCGCTGTGCGGCGGACGTGGGGACGGGAACTCGGACTGACCTGGACAGCTGGCGCACGGGGCGGGCAAACTGGCTGTGTTGTCACTGACTGATACCTGAAGGAGTTTAGACGTGTATGCTTCTTAAGATAGTGGGGGTAAGTAGGTACCTCTAATGCTTATCCATAGATATGATAGTGTAGGCCACCCGATCTCGGATGAAGTTGCCGAGTAAAAGCCGCCCCGTATCCACCATATTCCAGTTAGGAATACCGCTTTAGAGGTAGAGGACCGCGCAAGCGACCTCGAACCTGTAACCAGACGGGGGATCGGAGTAATCTGATCGCATCTGAGAGTAAGGGCGCGAGGAAAGCCCACTGGGTTTGAACATTCCCAGTGCCTCGCGGTAAGGAATCGGACTTTTACGGGCCTAGGTGGAGCTTGGTACGTAGATTTGTATACGTCCCAAGTTTCTACGTTTCGCCTAGGGGTGATAAAACGATAAATTTCGTTAAAACGCTCCGGGGTGGACGGGCTCGCCCGTAGCAGGTGACACATCTTAAAACTGGTTTATGCACTACTGAAACTACTGAGCCTATCCGTTACTTGGAGATGGGGGGGGGGGAGAAATCGCGAATCTTGCGGAGCCTGTGGGCTTCCACGTCCATATTTAAAGGTTAGGACCCTTTCTAGCGCGGTGTATTGAGCGATCACGTTCGTGGCTATTGGTAGCGCATCGTTTGGCAGCAGTGATCGCTCTGATGGCATTATAATGATGCCCTTTGAATTGGTCAAGAGCTGCCTGATCGGCTTTTTACGAAGCCGCGCTCTTTTATCTAATTATTGATGATACGTCATTTTATAATTTACGCGGGGCGCGGTGTGCCTTTGAATTTCCTAGTCTAGACAAGAGGTAGACGCTCACGTGTTGATGGATTATCATAGGTACGCTTTGCAGATTCGTTGATGGTATCTCCTTGGCTGACAACGCTTGTAAACATCGACCCCGCAGGCGATCGACACTAGAAATATTTAGTAGACGGTTCCAATGCTTGAAACCCTAGTCTCCTTGTTTCTTTATAAATAAGATTAAACAAATTTACTGGGTGAAGTTTGTAACTGTCGTTGTCCAGGGTAGACTGGACTACCCTGGACGGAGTCTACCCTTGACAACAGCGGTTGTAACATCGCTGAAACGTCGAGTGTTACAAACTTCATGCGGTAAATTCGTTTTATCTTTTTTTCAATGTCAAACAACCGCGATAGTCTTCGATGTCCTTGTTTACATTTTGTGCGAGGGATGCATATTAAAGGGAATAAATTTGCATGCTGCATTTGATATCTCCTGAATAAAGATGACATTTAAAAATCCAACATAACGTTTTAAAAGTCCTGGTCGTCCGTTGGCAAGTTGTGGAATATATTACATATTTCAACTTAAATATTTTGATTACCTTTTTCTCCCTTCCTTATGACTATCTACATGTATATAAATAAATATATATGATTTTTTGTGAACATGCAAATTAAAGGCATTTAATGAGAATCAGAATATCATATTTTCTTTATTAATCATTCTTTAACTTAAACATTATTAAAAGTCGCGATATGTTTTACTCTAAACCAAACTGTTTGAAAATTACTCCACCAGGCGTTCTTGTGTTAAGTGCAGTGCTTCTCATCCTTAAAAATGTGTGTATTCGGTGTATTCGGTTTACCGTCTCAGGAGCTCTCTTGGCTTGGATAGTACAACTTTGAATTGAAGTCTGCTCGGGCGAACCCGTCACCACGAAGCGTTTCAACGAACTTTATTATTATATCGCCTCGAGATGAAACGTACAGAATTTGGACAATACATATCCACAATCCAACTACGCCACTGCATGTTAGAATCCAACTGCTCAACGCAAGACACTGGAAATTGTCAAGCCCAGTGGAGCATCCTCGCGCCATCACTCCCAGATGTGGTCAGATTTCTCCGACCGCCCGTCTGGTTGCAGGTTCGAAGTCACTTGTGAGTTCTTCTACCTTATGTAAGCGGCAATTCTTCAATGGAACATGTCGCGGATAGGAGGCGCCATTTATTCGGCTTGCCACCCGAGATCGGGTGGCCACCGTATCGTTTCTAAGGATGGATAGCATACTGTATCTAACTACCCATGCTTTCTTAGGTCGCAGTACGCTTTCAAACTCCCCCGGCTATTCGTTGTTGGGCAAAGGCGGGAGACCGATCAGACAACCATCCATCTAATGTTTTTAACAAGTGAATACGCCATGCTGTATTACCGGGATACACTCGGATCAGAGCAGTCTGTCATCGCATATATCCGAGATACAACTTTGATTGTCAACTGCTCCGAGCGAACCCGGGCACACCGGAACGTTTCAGCGAACTTTATCGCTATATCGCCCCGAGGCGAAACACGGAGACTTAATGGACGTAGACAATCTACGTACCAAGCTCTACCACTGCTCGTCAGAGACCTACACCTTACGGCGAGGCACAGGGAATTGCCACCTTGCGGGCAGCCTCACTCACTGACTCCCAGACTTGGTCGGATTCCTCCAACCACCCGTCTGGTCGCGGGTTCAAAGTTACTTGCGCGGTCCTCTACCTCAAGCGGGCGGCAATTTCTAACTGGAACTATCGCGGATACAGGGCGTCCTTTACTCGGCATCTCATCCAAGATCGGGTCGCCCACGAATTGTTTCTAAGGGTAAGCAGCTTGAGGTACCTACGAACCCCCGCTTTCTTAAGAAGCATACGCTTCTAAACCCCTCCGAGTATCAGTCAGTGACAACACGGCCGGTATTCCCGTCCGTCCCCGGATCCACCGCACAGCGGGTTCACCAGGTTGGTCCCTCTTCGATGAGGCTCCCGGATAGGAGCTGTCCCGCGAGCTGAGCCGAGCAAGTTGACATACGGTCATATTAGCCCAGAGATACAGAGGGCCCTTCTTCAGGAAGATTGTTAAGCTAAGGCCGGCACGCCAACCAGTGCACCTCAGATATCCAGGGTCGCCCGAGGTGTTTCCTCAGATCATCCGCCATGCACAGCGGGTTCACCGGTTTAGTCCCTCTTCGGGGACCGACCATGATAACAAGAGTTGGTCATTACGACCCAAGCTACACGATCCCATTAGGCCTCGGGTGGGTGGTACAATTCGTTCATTTATTCACTCGTTCAAGAGAAAGCAAGCCCAAAAACAGCTGAGAAAATCGCTGCAGATCGAAAGCAGCTGGCTCCAGGCCAAAGTTAAATGCTAGAGCTTAGAGCGTTTCATCAAAATCAAATAAAAACTGGGGCAGGAGGAAAACCCAAGGGTTTGTCAAACTTCGGCCCATATGATTATTTTCTTGTATGTATG
>JAOPUG010000042.1:9691466-9701563 GCA_027564375.1 Micropterix facetella | reverse complement strand
AGTAGAATCTATGTCAGAGTAGTTTTATTTTCTTTAATAAACAAACATGTGTTTTTAATTAGTTGTTTGATTTTGCCATTTTGACCTTTTTCCTGATTTTGTTTTTCGATACCAATTTTAATAGGTACAAATTTATTTCAATTTTGCTCTCTTTTTTAAAGTAGGTAAATCAAAAAATACTTTTTTTAAAATTAAAATAATAATATAAATTAGGAACTTATCTCACGTACATACGTCAGTTCCCATAGCCATATTAAAATCAGAAGCGCTATCTTAAGATCGGTCGTAAGGTATCGATCTCGTGTGAACGCATGCTTTTTCTTCCCCTCCCTGCGCATGTCTCTCACTATCTAAGGCGCGGTACAGCGCTAGCTATAATATTGGTGACAATTATGTAGAAAAAAGATTAAAGTATTGGCTTTCAAGTAAAAATAAAATTGTTAAGAATAGCGAGCTTTTTTTTTTATATTTCAAAACGGTACTTACTTAAAAAACACACCTCCTATTTGCTTAGATATTTGAGCGATGATACTGTCGAATGTCGCCCTAATTGCTCCTTGTTAAAGAGATTTAACCATATTTTTAGCTGATATGAGTTATGAATGCTATTTTGTTGTAGAAGCCATTTTCTATCATATAAAAAGGAGCTAATTCCAGCGAAATCTAGACATTTTTTTAATGAAGTGATATCAAGACCTAAACCAGACTGTCACTGCCATGATGAATTTTATGTAGATTAGAATGTGTTTTTACATATTATAATACTAGTATTTATATCTAGTATTTATACTACGTATATCTCAAATACTATGACTTCGAAGGGGGAGTGAATGGGTGGTAAGGTGAACGCTCCCATGTGGCAAGACATCTGTCATAAACCTACCACAGCCGGTCGTTAGTCCGGAGTCCACCGCTCACCCCTCAAAAGTGTAACAATAATAGTATTATGATGGTTGGTTGGCCCGCCTCTGGTTGGTGAATTCCATGGCAGCTCCGTTTGTACTTACTATTACTTTACTTATACTGCTGTTTGATTTAGCAAAGACAAATCAAAAAGGATTATTATTTAATTTATTCATCAAAATTTTCATTAGTAAAAAGGATCTAAGTCTAACATCTTCAAAATTGAAAAAATATATATGCCTAAAAAAGAAACATAAGTCCAGCTTACATATTTAGTCTATAATAGAGCATTATTGAAAATAAAACTATCGAGATTTTTTACAGAAGCTGGTTCTTTTACTTTACTCAAAACTATATGTAAGATTGAACCAACCTTAGACTGTCTCGGAGAATATGTACTTTAAAAAGCAATAAATTTTAGAAACTTTCTGTATGATCTAAGTAATGATGACTTATAAGAGAGGAATATAGAAAATGACATATAATAATGATTACCTGTCCTATGTCCACATCAGGGCTAATACTCTCTCCGACATCTTCTAATAAATCCACACGACGAATTTGATGATTTCCTGTCAGTACATCTACCTCCACTTCGGTGATAGTCACTCCATGAATGTCATATCCCTTGATAACATCTTTTTCAGTGTACACTGACTGCGCACTCAGTGGTACATTACTGGTGTATGCCTTTTTGATTAATTCTTCCCATTTTGGAGATTCCATGGTCTGCCGTATAGGATCGAGTCTCTTCAACAAAATACGACAGGCGTTTATGGTAGCGTAGCAGCAGATCTCGCTCGTCACACTGCCAGCGGTGGGCATTGCATTCGGACTCGTGTGCGTATCGGTGGGTTTAATGACGACGCTGCTCAACGGTATACCCAGGGTAAAAGCACAAGCTTGAGCCACTTTGGTGTTCAACCCCTGACCCATCTCTATTCCCCCGTGGGTGACCGTCACCGTGCCATCCCCGTGGTATATTGAAACGAGAGACACCACATTCAATCCGAGGAAGTAGTGCAACGGGTAAGTCATTGGCACCAGTGCAATCCCTCTCTTCTTCCATCGATTATTCGCGTTGAACTGTTTTACTTCGTTGGATCTAGTTACGTATTCAGCGTCTTTTTTCAGATGATCAATCAGTTCTGGGAGCGGATTGTCCGTTTTGGACAAATTCGCCAGCCGAACTTCTACTGGATCCAAACCCATTTCGACTGATATTTGTTCCATGATGGTTTCTGTCAAAGCGATGCCTTCAGTTGAGCCTAAACAAAATAATATTTAATTATACAAAGTATTAGCAATTAAGTAAACACTTCTGGATAATGGTCCGTAAGTCCAGAACCATCTCCAACCTTCCCTGGTACAGTGAGCTCTCTATTCGATATATCTAAGTGTATTTTAATATAAAAGTATGCATTATTTTGTTGATATTTAATATTTATTTTTAAACTTTAATTATTTTTTTATTCAATAGCTTTATTATACTTTTAACAGTTTATAACAACGTTGAGACTATATAGGGTGGATTTTTACTATTTTTAGCCGACCTGTAGTATTACATAGTAT
Source organism: Micropterix facetella (assembly GCA_027564375.1). Classification (NCBI taxonomy): domain Eukaryota; kingdom Metazoa; phylum Arthropoda; class Insecta; order Lepidoptera; family Micropterigidae; genus Micropterix; species Micropterix facetella. Next base: position 9,699,088 of record JAOPUG010000042.1, on the reverse strand, counting down.
ATATAGTCTGATGCATGCTGTGTATTTGTTTGCTTGTCCGTATGTCCGAAGACCTACCGTGGTCCCTTGATCACTTTGATCCGAGTGAAGAACTTCATGAAGGTCGCCTTTTCACCGCTGTCGACAACCAAAACATCGATGCTGTGCGCCGTCTGATCGAAACAGACAGGCATATGACCTACCGTGAGATTCAGGTATCCTTATGCATAAGCACGAGTCGGGTACAATCAATCATATACAACCATTTGGCTGTGATAAATGTGTGCTTGCGGTGGATGTAATACAATTTGACGGCCCGGTGGCATAGTGGTTAGGTTGCCTGATACTTAATTGTAAGATCCGGGTTCAATTCCCAGCCACGTTACCATTTTCCGTTGGGATAAAATTAACGAAATTGTATTTCAATTCTGTCGATCGAATGCAATAACAAGACACACACTTATACACAGTAAGGTTCCAGGTTCGAGTCCCGGCTAGGTCACCATTTTCCATTGTGATAAAATTAATGGAATGCATTTCAATTCTGTCGATCGAATGCAATAACAAAACACTCACTTATACACATATTACACGCAACATAGTAGCATCAGTTGTAAAAGTCATCAAATTTGGTGTAGAATATGTGATAGATGAGGAAACAAGGATTTACAGGATTTACAGCGACCTCGAAACAAAGCAGCAATTGACCGGTTGGGTCTTTCAGACGGAGCGCAACCCAACCAGCGTGTGCAAAGTGCCGCATTTTTTTTTAGGAAAACTGGGCTCGTGGCTACTGTTGCTTTGGAGAATCATCGTACCTTGAATCCTGACTGACATACGACCATTTGCTTGCTGCAAGATATTAATGAACTCCGTAAAAGCAACCGTAAACGGTGCATCATCTTGCACCATCACAATGCCAGCTCTCACCGGCCAGACAGACAAACGAATTTTTGAGGGCGAAAAACGTAAAACTCATGGGCCATTTTCCATACAGTTGAACTTGACACCTTCTTACTTCTAGTTGTTGCCAAAAATTAAGAACCAATTATGCGGTCAACGATTTTCATTGCCGGAAAAGGCCTTCGAAGAATATGAAAAATCGATTCCGAGCCACCGAGGAGGAGTGGAATAAATATCATGAAAATTGGTTTATATGTATGGAAAAAGTATTAACGGTCACAAAGAATATGCTGAGAAACAATAAATTGAATGTATGTCATTCATTGCAAATTCTTTTATTAATTCTGGAAACTCTCAATGTTGCCTTCCTATAAGCTGAAAAGGAATGTTAAAAAGGGGCTCTCACCGCAAGCTTCACTACTAACCTGGCCCTCTGCACCAAGTATTCGACGGCAAATCTGTAAGCACACTGTTGCTCGATATGTACCACCTCTTCGGATCGTAGCAACTCGAAAGGTGTAACGCGGTGAACGCCGCCACCGACTCATTATGGCTGCATCCATTATCCTGATAATAGATATTCTTCAAAGCTTGAATCTCTCCTGATTTGTTGACCGAGAGCTCGTAGTCGCTTGACAGCGGCAGCCGCTTTCCAACGGCCTTCATGGTGTCGATCAACGGTAGGACCATCCTGGCCGGTCTGTTCAGGAGACGAGCCACCAGGGCTGTAGCGCAGGTTATTTGAACCGCTCTTGTAACTTTTAGGCCGTACGCACCTCCGAGACGACGAGTCCTGAGGTTGATTCTATAATAAGGAAGAAATTTCTAAAATCTTAGTGTAATTTAGCCAGCATCAGGTATCATTTCTTAAGAGTGAAACCTATTCAAATGCTTTATGCCGGATATCCACATCCGCATCCGCGGAACATCCGCGTTAGTCAAAATATCCGCATCCACTAATTCACATTAGAGGATTAGTGGATACGGAAACATTTAATTACAGTAGAACACCGATTATATGAACAAACCAGGAGATATGAGCGTTAGGAGTATAAATATTTTTGGATATTCAATCAGATACATTATCAAACAAAATCATTCTTTGTTGAAAACCAAGCATTTTTATATTCATAGAGACAAGTAATAAGGTAACGTAATCATTATTTATACATTTAAAAAAGTAAATTATATTAAAAAATTAACCACCTAATTATTTCCATTAGGATTACATAATAATTTAATCAGTGAAAAAACAACACTAAATGACTGTTCAGATAACCGGTCGTTCGGATAATAAAGCCGCGTTGACACCATCAGAGTGTGTTCGGTTTGAGTGGACTCGCATGAGTAAGCTACATTGGGTGTACACGGATAGCGGTTTACACTCAAGCTTTAAATTGGCACAGGCAGATATGTTGCTGCAAGGTGTCGGAATTGTTGCAGACATATTAATAAAAGAGTTAGAAATGCACTACATGAAAAAAAAAAGCAACGCAAAAGGAAAACTGAAACCCGTCAATGGATTTTAAGGTGTACAAAGCAGGGTACATTTGAAAATTTCTTTCGTGAAGCCTCCTTCTCTTGGTTGTAGGTATTTCGGATGTTGTTTGTCTATTTGTTTACATCATCGATAGTAGTATCAAAATATAAATGTTGATGCAGGCGCTGCAGTGCCACATTTCTTGCGCTTTATAAATCTTTAAAAAATATGTTTTATTGTGTTTTAAAAATAATTTTACATTCCTTTAATTTAACATTCCAAATAACATATTCCACTTCGTACAGCTCTACGAATCTAGTGGTAACATGCTCAGACCACTTCTTTAGCACGAAATGTTTGTGAATTGTTATTAGCCGCCATTTTGTTTCACTACTCCTATAAGAGCTAGCTCGTGACAATAGGAAGCGATCCGAGTCTACACAGATCGGATGCCGTCGTCCAAGTGTGCTCGGATTACCGGTTGTCAAAATACGCATTGTTTCCATGTAGGTATCAGAGTGCGCTTGATCCGAGCACACTCTGATGGTGTCAACGCGGCTTAAGAATTCGGATAATCAGTATTCTACTGTGTATAATTATGTTAACAGTTTTAATGCTTGATACATAATCATTATGAAATTAAGTTTCATATAAAAAAATAAGTAAGTATGTTTTATAGTACCAATTTTACCTATACACATCGCTTGACATGTTAAATATATTATTCATTGAAGAACATGAGTTGTTCAGTATATCTGCACAAAATCCACATTAACGAATGCGACTTATGTTAAAATATCTGTATCAACTAAACCACATTAGTGGATGAGAAAATTTTGACCCGCTGATATCTCCTCAATAACCATTATCGCCGAAGCTATACGCCGGGTTATCAAACAACTTGACATAAGGAAAGGTGCAGATTCTGATAGTATCTCACCCATTTTTGTAAATCTTTGTGGCATTTGTTTAGCTTATCCTATAAGCATCACATTTAAAAGTGCAACAGATGAAGGCATATTCCCGTACATATGGAAGATATGGCCCACCTCACTCCGATTTACAAATCTGGTCCTAAACATGACATTGAAAGCTATCGTCATATCTCAAAATTGTGCATCTTCGATATAATAATAGCTAAATTTGTTTATGGCCGGGCATATGCAGCAGTGAAAATATATATTGGTGACTCTCTAATTCTACTCACTGTGCCCTTGCTGAGAAATATGGATCAACGCTACCAGATATTTTGCCAAGGCGTCTACACCCTCCGCACTCTTCAATTCTTCAATTCAATTCACCTCATCGAGGAGGCCTCCGAGTGACAGCTGAACCATGAGTTGAAATAGCCACAAAACAAATTGGCTTTGTGGCTCAATGTGCATGGAACCATTAAGCCCTGAGAGCCACGGTGAGTCAATGCCAATGTCGGCACTGAGGCAGTTGCAGAGATTTTAGTTAAAAAGAAAGAGAAACACCATCTAAACTTCTAGGTAATAGGAGGTTCTAAGCGCAAATTGCTATTGAAGATAATTTCGAGGTTCGGGGCATTATGGTAGCGACTGGAATGATATTACTATAAGACTAATTACTCACTGTGACTGCGGCATCTTAAGGACTTTAGACAAAGCCAAATGACAGTAGTCAATCCATTGTAGAGCGCTAAACACATTCAATCCATCTTCAACCGGAACACAAACGCAACTCTGCGTCTCCATAGTGTAGTGATACTGCTGATAGACTTCAAAACTCCCCTTCAAGGTCTTTGCAACATCGTCACCTTTATCCTTAGCTTCGATAACCATATTATTCACCACTCTATTCTTATCATTCATGGCATCTCTTATGGTCAGCACCGGCAGGGACTTTGGCACGTCTTTGTAAGTCACCTTCACCATCTTAGCTGCTCTTTGAGCTAGGTCAGCTGAATTAGCGGCTATTATTGCGATTGGTTGGCCATTGTATTTTATATCACAGTTTGAGAGAATCTCTTCTGCTAGGGTGAGACCCAGAAATGGGTATGGCGGCATAAAATTGTTCTCTCCTGGAATATCCTTTGCAGTGAAAAAAGCCATGACTCCTTTATAGTTCTGTAAAAGAAAATACCGGCTTTGGTTAAATTCTCGGTTATTGGCTCAGTTATTTTAATTATAAGAGTGATGGAGGCCAGACTGGGTTCCATATTATAATATGGAATTTGGAGGAAACACAACAATCGATTAACACTTTTAGACATGTTATTATAGAAAGAAATTATAATATCTACGGAATTGAATATTTCTTTTATAGTATTTTCAACTGAATGCATTATATAACTTTAAATAAACAAAGTAATTAGGTATGTATGCATGTAAGTAATTAAATTTACTTTATGAGAAACTTAATATCATCAAGTATCATCGCACTGTAATGGTTTTACCCATATCGTCTATCTTAAGCAGAATCTTTCCATCTCTGCACCAGATATATTTATATGAGTCTTGGAGTTGTCGCTTGGATTGTCATAATAGCTTCTTCATTTGTGGGGGTATACCTCACGGATGAAGATCCTATCGTTTGCATGCTCTTTTGGTATTGGGATAGGATGTTCACCACGGTGATTACAGAACCTTTAGCAGCACTCACCCATCGATTGTGTGTATCCTTCGCCCGTAGCGCAACGATAATATTACCATGCGCATCACTACGACGAGCCCCCCGCCTCGACGACTCAACCTCCGTTACCTCGGTATTTTCTATATCCATTTTGGGTATTCCAACTATTTTTAAGAAATTGATAACGTACAGTGCTCCGTTTCTAGTATACGCTGTCTGAGAGCTGCTATATTTAGATTCAGGTTGCTGTTTTTGTTTGATAAGTCTGTGTTTTTTCTTTCTAAGTTTTTAATAGTTTCATAATTTTTGTTGACTCGTTCCTTTGGGGTTTCGTATTCTTCGCTAAGGAACTCGCAGCATTCCTGTATGCTAGCCATCACCTCTTTTAGGTCTTCCTAATCTCAAACCCAGTGCCGGATTAGCCACGTAGCAAAAGTAACAAATGCTACGGGCCACGCGCATTGGGGCCCCACGCACGGACGCCTGCCTGAGTAAAATTATTGCTACACCAGGCCAATGGAAAGACGTTGGTATTAAAATCTACAGTTACTGTCATCGACGCGGTTTATAGTCATTAGTAGTAATTAGTTTTGATAACTCATTGGGCTTTTAGCTGATTGATAAGTTAGACGTTACGTAACATTTATTTATGCATTAAAATTACTACAATTTGTTATGAGCGATATATATTTTTCTGCACATTAGTATCAGTCTACTCTGGAACTGCAATTTATAAACTTTAAATGGATAGATTTTTGGAAACCTTTGGTGATGAAGCCCCGTCCCGGAACTCTGTGTACTTCTGGTATAATAAATTCAAATGTGGATGTATTCATCTCCGAGACGATTCACGCGAAGGCCCGGCGTGTGTAAGCGGTAACCGAACCTAACATTGATGCTGTACGACAACTAATTCAGTCGGATAAAAAAATTACATGTCAGCAAATTCGTACAACATTTAACATTGGCATGAGGCAAGTGCAAAATATTTTGCACAACACCTGACAGTTCAGAAGCTTTGTTCGAGATGAATACCGCATGAATTAACGGATATTCAAAAACGACAGCGTGTAGAGTGGTATGATAAAACGTTAAAAAAAATTATGATGGAGGGCAATAATTAGCAGTATATGATATTGTAACAGGAGACGAAAGCAGGGTGTACTGTTACGAATGTGAAAGGAAGAGTCAATCGGTAGAGTGGGTCTTTCCTTTGGAGGACTTGCCGACGAAAGTCAAGACAGGTCAAAGCACTGGTAAAGTTATGGTTATTTCTTTTTTTAGCAAGATGGGATATTACACGACAATTTCACTTGAAAACCAAAGAACAGCCACTGCAGATTGGTACGTTAACATTTGCTTGCCCAGTGTTTTAGAAAAAGTTCATGAAAAGCGTCCTCCTAGCAGAGTAGTCTTCCATCACAATAATGCATCCGCCCACTCCGCTAAGATGACAACAGCGTTTTTGAAGAACTTTAACATGGAATTGATGACACATCCCCCAAAAAGTCCGGATCTTGCACCCTGCGATATCTTTTTGTTTGCAAAAATAAAGGGTATCGTGGTACACGGTTCACGACCCCAGAAGGTGATAGCATTCCGAGAAGCCGTTAAAGAGACCTCTCTAAAGAAGACTGGGCCAACTGCTTTTCCCAATGGTTCAAAGAATGAAAAAGTGTATAAATTGTCAGGGGAATACTTTGAAAATCAGTAAATACAATAAGTTACAGACAACAATTACAATAATTAATAAATACAATAATTAAACATTATAAATGTTTTACTTTATCAGTTTCCAAAAACTTTCAGTAGGGCCTAAGTATCCACAGAACTTCATCCATGGTTTAAAAATCTACCGCAATGTATTTTCCGCAATGGCATGAATAAAAATGAAATTTCGGAACAGGCTACAATTGACTAACATTAAATGGACTTAATGAAATACAAATGAAATGGACAAAAATATGTTAATGAAGAGGTCGTGCGGTAGGTTTTAACCAACCATATTTAACAATAAAAAGTCCGGCACTACTCGGACAAACGACCCAAAAAGTATATATACGGATTGATAAGAGTTTTCCAAGAACAATCAGTAAGGGTGTTTAATTAGTACCTATCCATAAATATCTTTACACAAAATTTTATCATAATCGTTAGAGCCGTTTTGGAAAAGATATATGTTGCTTTAATCTCTATGGTTGCCCCAATTACTGTCTGGAAATATAATTCCAAAAATGCAATCTGTTGATGCAGGCAGCAATCTTTAGATGCATGAATTTGATGCGCCTGTACAACGCGAATGTAATTATGCTATAGTTGTATTTTTTAACTAAAATGTGGAAATAAATTTTTTTAAAATTCCGGTTAGGATCAATAATATTATTATTTTGCCTCAAAATGTAATACAATCTAAGAAAATCTATTTTATTGAGCGATTAAATGAAATATATTGAATAAAAATAGATATATTTCGTGGAGATGGCGAAGATTGAACTCAGGAAGCCCGTGTCAAGACCCACCAAATGAGACATGAACGCTTTGCAAATATCGCTATACAGTATGTTCACTCCCAAAATGCCCAAACTCTGTCGGCATAAACTATGTTAGCGAATATTACCAAACTACTATGAATATACTTAAAGATGAAAGTCTGGTTTACATTTTT